>OZ023312.1:54594254-54761754 GCA_964007375.1 Ophion obscuratus
ATCAACACCATGAAGTGTTTAGTATCGGATGTTACGTGTGTTGTTCATATGACGATTCCATTATCTTCATATTATTAGCGTCGCAGTGCCGATTGTGTATCATGGTTTGTCGAAGAACTAAAAAATCTAACACTGCGGATAAAAGAAACTTTCTGTGATAATCTACCAATGCTGTATTTAACACCGAGTGAGTGGGCTAGTTTTTGAGCAGCGACACAATGTCACATATGTGAGAAACCATTTGCGCAAGAAGATGCACGCGTTCGAGATAATTGCCATTTGACTGGGCGCTATAGAGGCCCTGCCCATTCCAACTGCAACTCAAATTACAATCATTCTTCATTCCAGTAGTTTTCCACACTTTATCCGGTTATGATGCACATTTTATAATTAAGGAAGTAGCCACAGCGTTAAAAGGAACAACCAATGTGCTTCCAATCACAAAGGAGAAATACATCTCATTCACGAAGCATGTTGAAATTACAGACGATTCAAAACACAAGATCCAATTGCGCTTTATCGATTCATGCAAATTCCTCAACACCAGTCTCGACAAATTAGCCTCATTCTTGCCCGAAGACAAACTCAACATTTTACGCATGCAATTCCCAACTCTCTCGACAGTCGATTTCAATTTGTTGACGCGAAAAGGGGTCTTCCCTTATGAATATATTGATGACGTGACCAAATTAGACGATACTTGCCTACCACCACGTGACGCATTTTACAGTTCCCTGACAGATGCTACAGTATGTGAGAGCGAGTACGCACATGCTGAGCAAGTTTGGGAGCGGTTCTCCATTCGAACGCTGGGTGACTATAGCGATTTGTATCTGAAGACAGATGTCTTGTTATTAGCTGATATTTTCGAAAACTTTCGAAATACATGCGTTGAGACCAGGGTTGCAAATAATGCATTACTTTTTGTAATGCATTACCGTTTTCATTACCCATTACTTTACATTTTGTAATGGAAAAAAATGCCATTACTCATTACATTGGATTTTGTAATGTAAAAAAATCCATTACCCACTACATTAGATTTTGTAATGTAAAAAATTTCCATTACCCAGTACTTTACATTTTGTAAGGCAAAAAATTTCTATTACCCATTACATTGGATTTTGTAATGTAAACAATTTCCATTACTCATTACATTGGATTTTGTAATGTAAAAAAATTCCATTACTCATGACATTGGATTTTGTAATATAAAAAAAATTTATTACCCATTACATTGGATTTTGTAATGTAAAAAAATTCCATTCCTCATTACAATATATTTTGTAATGTGAAACATTTTCATTGCCCATTGGTAATGGAATTTTTTTACATTACAAAATCCAAAGTAATGAGTAATGGAATTTTTACATTACTTTTTCACGTTGACAGGGGAGAGAGAGAGAAAGAGAGAGAGAGAGAGAGAGAGAGAGAGAGAGAGAGAGAGAGAGAGAGAGAGAGAGGTGGGTGGATGGATGGATGGATGGATGGATGGATGGATGGATGGATGGATGGATGGATGGATGGATGGATGGATGGATGGATGGATGGATGGATGGATGGATGGATGGATGGATGGATGGATGGATGGATGGATGGATGGATGGATGGATGGATGGATGGATGGATGGATGGATGGATGGATGGATGGACGGACGGACGGACGGATGGATGGATGAATGGATGGATGGATGGATGGATGGATGGATGGATGGATGGATGGATGGATGGATGGATGGATGGATGCGGAATCATTTGTAGGTAACAAACACATCGATGAAAATGTTCATTTAATATAATCAGATATTGGTTTGGACATAACCAAAAAGCAGATACACGTTTTTCTTGGAGATCCTTGATATTTCGAGGAAAAAAAGTATTTCACCTCATTCACTGACGAAAGGTGTACAACTTAAATTTTTCTTTGAATATAAAGCCTCTCCGGACAAAACGTGTAGCCGGAGTTTAACTGACCGGGCAACTGATTGATCACCTTAAATGAAAAATAGAAAAATGAAATTTGACCAATTTCTCAGCATTTTTTGGTCAAAAAAATTCATTTGCCTATATAACTTCGACTTTTTTCCATTATTATCTTTTGGAATTCGTTTGAGAGAGAGAGACGGAGAATGTCATCTGCGGATAGCCTAAATTCCCGACTTTGGCCGCTATGTGGCACATAAACGTAACGAGAAAGAAAAAAAATCGACTTTTATCAGCATTTTCGAGAAAAATTATATGAAAAAGAAAAACCAGAAATGATTTAATGCTTTCCTTGATTTTTTTAGCGTCAAACTTTAAATTACATTAAGATTAAACTTCGCTGTGATCGAAAATTAAAATTTTGGAGCTAACTTAGCGGTGCTTTGTAATTGATCATTTTTTTCGTTACGCTTATGTTAATAATATATTTAAGGGGTCTTCTCACTTTAAACGCTCAAAAATGGCTATCTTCATGATTTTTCCTTGATAGGGTTATATTACAGATATTGATATAAAAGTTGTTACACTTAGTAAATACACTGTCGACATACATTTAAAAATATATATATATATATTTACTTAAGTCACTACTTATAGACGAAAATGGTAACTAAAAAAAATCCTAAAAAAAGTAGGTCTGTGCTGTTGATGAAATCTCGGAGATGGATCATCCGAAACAAAAGAATCAAACGGTTTTAGATTTAGTATGTTAATGGCTACAGCGCATAACAAAAGATTTTTGAGATATGTGTCACGTCTCCGTAAACTTTTAATGTTTTATTTAGTAATATCAATAATTGGGTTTTTATTAACGGGTATAACTTTCATTATTTTACCAACGACTTCGTCGCCCCGTGTTTCTGCGCGGTGTCGGGTGTGGAGACCGGATGTGCCCGATCGAATTCCGCTGATCAGGCATCGCCTGATCCGCGGAGTTCGACCGTGGGACTTCGCGAGCGAGCTGCTTTCCGTGGACGTTGTCAAAAACCCCCACCGGAGCGACCACTTAGGGAGCGAGCAACTTTCCGTGGACGTTGTCAAAAAACCCCACCGGAGTGATAGCTACCGAGCTAACATCGGTCCGGTGGCGGTGAAGATTTTCAGTTCCCATCTAGCCACGGAAGTAACCTGGTGTTGGGGTACAACTCCGGTCGAAAGCAAGTCGCGATCCCCGACCCCCGCGTCTTCACGGGTTCGCGTCCGTCAGTCTTCGGTCGTCAAATCGGTCTCGCGAGTACCGCGTCCACGGGGTTATTTCCTGTGCACGGATTCCCACTCGCGCACGAAGCATTCCGCGGCAACCATAATTCCCTTGCGTTTGGGAGGTGGATAGTATCCCCTAGTGAACCCGGTGCAAAGGTGGTTGCACAGGATTGTCAGACTTGTGCGTAGTCGACACCGACGCGATAGAGACGCATTAATTATTAAATCTAATTTCACTCAATCAAATTGCAAACAACTCAAGCCGCGCCGTTCAATCACTGTGTATCGAATCTACCAGTTCTTTATTGTTAAAATTAGTGAGTGTGTATGTGTGTGGTGTGTGTGTGTTTTTACTCGTTCAGGGATCAACAAATTGTAAGTCGGCTATTATTAATAAATAATAAATCCCGTTATAATCGAAAGCATTAAAGTATTCTGGCATCCTCCCCTTTATCCTCCCAGAGAACTCGGGCCCGTATGGGACGAGCAGAGCAGCCCACAAAATAATATTTCACTCGGGAAACCCGGGGTACCGTTCGGTACGTAACAAATTGGTGGCAGCGGTGGGATACTGCTACTGATGGTTCTCTGAGAGGATTGGTGAATCCAGAATCTCCACCTGTTCGTGTAATTGTAAGGTTTCCGAAATACAGTGTTCCCTCCGTGTTCGGATTAATTCTTGAATTTCTCTCAATACTATATATTTATAAACTTCCAAATTTTTCAAAAAAATAAAAATAAAAAAATAAAAAAATCGTAACTAAATTTATATTCCCTCATTTATATTGAATTTAAATTACCGCCCCATTGGCTGTCGAAATCCCTTTGCGACCGATCATGGCAAACCCAACCTTGCCAGGGGACATGTCCCAAATAATGTCCACCTCGATCGAACATATGTCTGCCGTCATCAGCGGCATGAATCTCTCGACCCGCTTGGCGGGTATTCCTGATTTCGACGGAAGTCCCGCATCGCTGCGGGACTTCCTCCAAAATATCGCGAACGCAGCGGCGTTTATCGAGCCGGCGAGGGAACCAGAATTTATAGCCGGAGTATTAAACAAATTGCGAGGGGAGGCACGTCTCTGTGTTCAGGGGGAAACTATCGCGTCAATCCCGCAACTAACATCCGTCCTAAAAGAAGGGCTTTCTCGTTCGCGGAATTATGACGACTGTATGTCCGATTTCATGCGACTGCGCTTAAACCAGGGCGAAACGGTACGGGAATTGTATAACCGTACCAAAGCGCTTGCAGGTTTGGCACGCAACGCATGGAAGTCGGACTATGGTTACGATATTCCGACGGATCCGATTGACCCCATCGCGAAGACCGCGGTCAGGTCCTTTCAGCGGGCCCTGCCAACACGCCTAGCGGAGTTGCTAGTCGTGGCGGCACCTAAAACTCTAAAAGACGCGGTTGAACTCGCGGAGCGAATCTCGGACTGTGGGTCGTCATACGATACCCACGAACAAAAAAAGATCGATGGATCCCGGTCATTGAATCGCGATACCCTCGCGTTAATTGCACAAGGCGAGCCGAAAAGATCGCAATCGCGCTCCCCCTCACCCCGCAACCATCGGGAATCGACACCTCCACGCCCTCAGCAATGGAGCCCAGAACGTCCTAAGCCGGCCGGGATTCTTAGGAGGTGGGAGTCACCACCCGCGAGGCCCCCCAGTCCCAACCCACGGGAAGGGAGGAGGGCCTGCGAAAAGCGGTGGTGCTGTGGTCGCGGTTCTGGCTGCGCTTGCTGCCCCTGGAATAAGTGGGCCACGCCTAGCCCGGAATCGAGCGACGGCTGCAACCAACGCTATTGTTGTGCTCGAATAAGTGGCTGCGACTGTTGCCCGTGGGTCAGGATGAAGCGCCGACTCTCCGGCGCAGGACGGGACATACCACCCGTGCGTCGGGACGAGTCACCGCGCGCGACAAGCCCGGAGCCTTTAAACTCCAAGGGGGCTCGTCGCAGGGATGCGGCGAGCCAAACCTGCCCGCGCGCGACGAGCACCCAAGCCGGAAATTCAGGTGTGAGGTTCAGAGACGAGCGGAAGTAGAGCCTCAAGAAGGACTCGGATCGGGCGATGAGCGACCGAACTCACCGTCGGAAACGGAGGACGAAGTAGAGTCCCCCGTAATAAAATTGTCAGCGCCCGAACTCAGAAATAAAATTGAAAATTTTTACTGCGATACGGGTTCCGCCCTCAATTTTATTAAAATTGGCGCCCTTCGAGGGGACATAAGTTATGACCCCGCGAAGTTGCGTGAATTTACAGGCCCTTCGAATGAGAAGTCGTGCTCCTTGGGCACCGTTAACCTAACAATTAACGGTGTAAGCCACACTTTCCACGTGGTTTCGGAGTTCGCGACGGAAAGCAATGGCCTACTCGGTAAGCCCTTTTTCCGTCGCGAAAAAGCAGAACTATCCTTTCACCACAACGCACTCGTACTGGCAAGTGATCCTATACGACCGCGTCACTTCGTAACTTCCGACACTGAACACCTCCGGTCAAATAATAACTCACCCTCGAAGAAAATATTAACCATCCGGGCACGAACGCGTAGACCACTGGCTATCCCTGTAACCAACTCCGGGGTGAGGGAAGGATACCTGCCACGGATTGTGACAGAGGACGGCCTTTACATCGGGGATGCGTTGGTCCGTCAAAAGACCGGCGTATGTCACGTGCTCGCGATAAACACCTTAAATCACGACATAGACATTGAGGTATCTCCCCAAGAGATACTCCCATTCGAATTCTGCGACGTAGGCTGCAGTGATAATGACTCGACGGATGACACCGCCGACCCACCGCACGATCGCGTTGCAGCAGTGATGACGGCACTGCGATTGGACGGGTTGAACGAACTCGAGCATCAACACGTTCTGAGTATCGTTGAAGAAACCCCTACTCTATTTAAACTTCCCGGAGATGGCCTTGGGTGTACAAGCCTGGTCGCCCATCGTATTCCAACGGTGGACGACCGACCCATTAACACTCGGCAGTATCGATTTCCCACTATACACCGTGAAGAAATCGATACACAGATCCAGAAAAAGCTCGATAATGGAATCATCACCCCTTCGCAGTCCCCGTACAACTCTCCGGTATGGATCGTACCGAAGAAACCCGATTCACAAGGTCGGCCGCGGATGCGAATGGTGATAGATTTCAGGAAGCTTAACGAGAAAACAATTTCTGACGCCTACCCACTACCAAATATACTGGATATATTGGATCAGTTGGGCGAAGCAAGATATTTCTCGACATTCGATCTGGTGAGCGGCTTTCAACAGATTCCCATGGACACTCGGGATAGCGAAAAGACTGCGTTCTCTACGCTTAACGGGCACTATGAATACGTTCGAATGCCTGAAGGATTAAAGAACGCCCCCGCCACGTTCCAGCGATTAATGGATAGTGTACTCCGAGGTCTGCAAGGCGCCGAATTATTCGTGTACCTTGACGACATCGTAGTATTCGCCCGATCGCTGGAAGAACACGGGAAGAAGGTCCGTCGCCTCATGCATCGTCTGCGGGAAGCCAACCTAGTACTCGAGCCGGATAAGTGTGAGTTCCTCAAACGGGAGGTATGCTATCTCGGCCACATAATTGGGCGAGACGGGCTAAGACCTGACCCGCGGAAACTTGAGGCTGTAAAACGTTTCCCGAGTCCAAAAACGGCCAAAAATATTCGACAATTCCTTGGACTCGCCGGGTATTACCGAAGATTCATTGAGAATTTCTCGGGCCGGGCGAAGCCGCTTTCTGACCTGCTAAAGAAGGGGAAGGTCTTCGTTTGGGGAAAGGAACCGCGTCGCAGTTTCCGGGACTTACGAAAGGCTCTGTGTACGGAACCTGTCCTGCAATACCCCGATTTTAACCGTCCGTTCACCCTCACTACGGATGCCTCCGATTATGCAATCGGAGCCGTCCTGGGCCAAGAGCGAGATGGGCTTGATCTACCGATCGCCTATTTTTCTCGCATCCTCTCGCCCGCAGAGGTGAACTATGGGACTACCGAGAAGGAATGCTTGGCGGTGATTAAGGCTTTAGAGCACTTCCAGCCATATCTCTACGGCCGGAAATTCAAACTTATCTCGGATCATGAGCCCCTTAAATGGATCGGCACAATGAACGATCCTGGTAAGAGGTTAGTCCGATGGAGACTGAGCCTTCAAAATTATGACTACGAGTTTGTTTATAAACCGGGTCGATTAAATTTGAACGCCGACGCACTCTCCCGGAATCCGATAAACCCGCTGTCCTCAGAGTCAAGCGATTCCGAGTGGTCGGAGGATACGGCTGTGGTGCTTCCCATCCAAAAGGGGAGACCCAGGGCACGCTCCGATTCCCAGAACCCGACGCCGCCGTCGAAGAACACGACGTCAGCCTCGACGCAGTGGAACCGAAGGATGCCTCCTCCTCTGGATGTAAGTGCCGTTGCGAGCCGTACGCGGCTTCGAACCGCCCCCGCGACCTCGTCGCGACCGGCCCCGAAATATTCGGAGACGTCCGAGGCGAGCTCGGCGGAAGAGGGGCGGCCGATACAACGAATGCACCGGAGTATGTTACCCGCGCCGCTCCTCCCTCCCAAACGACCTCTAAAACGACCGTCGGCACCACCCGTCCGGCCAATGAAAGATCTGCCAGTGCAAACCACGAGTGATCCCTCCCGGTCGTACGAGTACGCGGTTGCTGTCAGTCCTCCTCCTAGCGATACGGAAGACAGCACCCCCGTAGAGGAAATGGTCTCTGATAAAGACATCACCGTCCTTGACCCTCTACAATACTCGATTGCGAAATTTGACGAGTCGCTACAGCAACTCGAGAGTAGATTCCACAAGACCGATGACCCCCCTCCAGGCAAGGAAGAAATATTGCTCCCGGGCCATATCTCGGAGGGTGAGGAAATAGACGAGGAGGTCCAAGGCGTCTTGAACGAGTTGGACCCCTTTGACGAGGACGGTACGGATGCGGAGCTCAGTCGTCGCATATCACGGCTATCGGAAAGGTTTCAGCCAGCCAGTTACGAGGAGCTCCTGAAAAGGACTGGTCAACTTGCTCCCTATGCGGTGAAGCGGACCGAGGGGGACAGTGAAGCGGACGACGAAAGCGAGGCTATGGAATTCCCTATAGCAGTGTCTACAGTTTTGCATGACTCTGCTAGAGACGAAGCCACGGCCCGTGCAGGCCCGCCCCTCTCCTCGCCACAGACAGCGTCGGCACTGCTCGATCGACTATTCTCTGAGCGAGACAGGGCGATGCCCCCGCCGGAGATATCCCTTAACCCGACGCACGCTCCCATCTCGTGTGCGGTGGAGAATACGAGTGGTACGGGTGAGCCGGTCGAGCCCCCGCTGCCACCAATTTGTTACGTACCGAACGGTACCCCGGGTATCCCGAGTCAAATATTATTTTGTGGGCTGCTCTGCTCGTCCCATACGGGCCCGAGTTCTCTGGGAGGATAAAGGGGAGGATGCCAGAATACTTTAATGCTTTCGATTATAACGGGATTTATTATTTATTAATAATAGCCGACTTACAATTTGTTGATCCCTGAACGAGTAAAAACACACACACACCACACACATACACACTCACTAATTTTAACAATAAAGAACTGGTAGATTCGATACACAGTGATTGAACGGCGCGGCTTGAGTTGTTTGCAATTTGATTGAGTGAAATTAGATTTAATAATTAATGCGTCTCTATCGCGTCGGTGTCGACTACGCACAAGTCTGACAACCCTGTGCAACCACCTTTGCACCGGGTTCACTAGGGGATACTATCCACCTCCCAAACGCAAGGGAATTATGGTTGCCGCGGAATGCTTCGTGCGCGAGTGGGAATCCGTGCACAGGAAATAACCCCGTGGACGCGGTACTCGCGAGACCGATTTGACGACCGAAGACTGACGGACGCGAACCCGTGAAGACGCGGGGGTCGGGGATCGCGACTTGCTTTCGACCGGAGTTGTACCCCAACACCAGGTTACTTCCGTGGCTAGATGGGAACTGAAAATCTTCACCGCCACCGGACCGATGTTAGCTCGGTAGCTATCACTCCGGTGGGGTTTTTTGACAACGTCCACGGAAAGTTGCTCGCTCCCTAAGTGGTCGCTCCGGTGGGGGTTTTTGACAACGTCCACGGAAAGCAGCTCGCTCGCAAAGTCCCACGGTCGAACTCCGCGGATCAGGCGATGCCTGATCAGCGGAATTCGATCGGGCACATCTGGTCTCCACACCCGACACCGCGCAGAAACACGGGGCGACGAAGTCGTTGGTAAAATAATGAAAGTTATACCCGTTAATAAAAACCCAATTATTGATATTACTAAATAAAACATTAAAAGTTTACGGAGACGTGACATATGCAAAAATAACAAAATGGCGGACATTTTCCGAAAAAAACGGGTTTTTCTCACCTTTTTTGACAAAAAAATAGTAAATATCAAAATTTAAAAAATCCTTCATATGCGCTATAGCTTTAGTTGTAAAGAATGTGTGGTTAAAATTTGATAAGGAGCGGTTCAGTAGTTTTGAAGATTTTATCTAAGACATTTTATCTAACAGATTTTATTTAAGAGAAAAACGCGATTAAAGTTTGTTTGGGTCACATAAATATATGACAAATTTATTTCGAAAGTGTATTTATTAAGTGTAACAACTTTTATATCAATAACTATAATATAAACCTATGAAAAAATTAATGAAAATGGTCGTTTATAGCGTCAGAAGTGAGAAGACCCCTTTGATCAAATAATCACGGTCAAACGAATTCCAAAAGATTATAATGGACAAAGGTCGAAGTTATATATGCGAATGGACTTTTTCGACCGAACACTGCTGAGAAATTGGTCAAACTTCATTTTTCTATGTTGCATTTAAGGTGATCAATCAGTTGCCCGGTCAGTAAAACTCCGGCTGCACGTTTTGTTCGGAGCGGCTTTATATTGAAAAGAAAATTTAAGTCGTACTCCTTTCGTCAGAGAATGAGGTGCAGCTCTTATTTTCCGCGAAATATCAAGGATGTCCAAGAAAAACGTGTATCTGCGTTTGGTTATTTCACAACCAATATTTTATTATATTAAATGAACATTTTCATCGATGTGTTTGTTACCTACAAATGATTCTGCATCCATCCATCCATCCGTCCATTCATCCATCCATCCATTCATCTATATAGTACATATATCCATCCATCCATCGATACATACATCATCTACACAGTACATCCATCAATCCTACCATCTATACATACATCATCTATCCATCCATATATACATACACAATCTATCCATCCATCTATCTATTCATCTAACCATCCTATCTATCTATTCATCCAGCCATCTATACATACATCATCTAACCATCCATCTATCCATCCATCCATCCATCCATCCATCCATCCGTCCGTCCGTCCGTCCGTCCGTCCGTCCGTCCGTCCGTCCGTCCATCCATCCATCCATCCATCCATCCATCCATCCATCCATCCATCCATCCATCCATCCATCCATCCATCCATCCATCCATCCATCCATCCATCCATCCATCCATCCATCCATCCATCCATCCATCCATCCATCCATCCATCCGCAAAAAAGTAATGTAAAAATTCCATTACCCATTACATTGTAATGGGCACTGAAAATGTTTTACATTACAAAATCCAATGTAATGGGTAATGGAAATTGTTTACATTACAAAATCCAATGTAATGAGGAATCGAAATTTTTTACATTACTAAATGTAATGTAATGGGTAATGAAATATTTTTTCATTACCCATTACAAAAGTAATGAATAATGCATTACATTTTCATTACAAATTTCGCAACCCTCGTTGAGAGCTATGGCCTAGATCCTGCATATTACTACACATTGCCCGGATATACCTGGGATGCAATGCTAAAACACTCGAATGTCAAGTTTGAATTATTAACTGACATCAACATGGTCTTATTCGTTGAGCGGGGTATACGCGGTGGTCTAAGTCAATGCTCGAACCGATATGCACGTGCCAATAACAAGTACATGCAGTCGTTTGATCCATCGAAAGCATCATCATACTTGACGTATTTTGATGTTAACAATTTGTATGGATGGGCAATGTGCCAACCCTTGCCATATGCAGATTTTCGATAGGCCAACGACGTGTCCAATTTTGATCCATCATGCATCGCACTAGACTCATCTATAGGCTACATCCTTGAAGTCGACTTGGAATATCCCCAATCTCTACACGATGCACAAAAAATCTGGCATTTTATCCAATACATGAAAAACCGCCGGGTAAGCAGGGGGAAAAGCTGTTGGCAACCGTCTGCGATAAAAAGCGCTACATCATACACTACCGGAATTTGCAACAGTGCTTACGCCATGGACTTTGCGTCACGAAAATCCATAGAGTCCTACAGTTTACACAATCCCTATGGCTGCGTTCGTATATCGAGTTAAATACCCAGTTTCGAACGCTTGCCAAAAACGATTTCGAAAAGAATTTATTCAAATTAATGAGTAATGCGGTCTTTGGCAAAACGATGGAGAATGTGCGAGATCATGTAGAAGTAAAGCTTTTAACAAAATGGGAGGGCAGATATGGCGCAGAGGCAATGATTGCTAAAGACAAACTTCCACAGCCGAAGTGTTTTTTCGGAAAACCTCGTCGCCGTCGAATTGCGCAATCTCGAGGTGAAATTCAACAAGCCGATGTATGTGGGTATGTGCATACTCGACATATCCAAAACGTGCTTGTATGGATTTCATCACGAGTATATGGTACCACTGTATGGAGATAAATGTAAAGTCATGTATACCGATACGGATAGTCTCATATATGACATCGAGAGCGATGATATATATGCCAACATGAAGCGCGATATTTCAAAATTCGATACAAGCGATTATTCGGCGGACAATAGGTATGGTATACCGCTCGCCAACAAGAAGGTGCCCGGTCTCATGAAGGACGAATGTAATGGAGCAATTATGACCGAATTTATTGGACTTCGATCGAAAACGTGCGCGACACTTGTCGAGGGTAAGAAGGACACGAAAAAAGTTAAAGGTGTCAAGAGTAGCGTTGTGGCGAGGACAATCACGATTGACGATTATGCTCAATGCTTGAAGGAAAATATAGAAATGGAGCGTAATCAAACGTGCATTCGATCAAAGTTGCATAAGGTCTACACCATTCGCGAGACGAAAATTGCTCTGAGTCCTCATGACGATAAGCGGTATATCATACCTGGGACCTCTGATACCCTTCCATGGGGGCATTATAGAATACCATCGTAAAAAGTATTGTAAATTTTTTTTTCTACAACCGCGATGTAAAATTGTGTACATTTTTGTGAATATCGATGTATAAAACTCGTGAAAATTATGTATATATTGTGTTCACTCGATGTAAAAGTTGTTAAAATTATGTTTGTTGTTGTAAATATTTAATCGTGTAAGAATGGATTTATTATTTTCTGTAAATAAAGAAACGGACTTTTTATAATCCCATAAGTTTATTCACTCTATCCATCTCCTCGTATCCACGTTCCACGAAAAAACATGTATGAGGGGTTCAAAGAGTTTGAAACAACTTTTTACAACGATCATGAGACGTTTGAAGATGTTCGTGAGACGTTCAAGAGACTTTCGAAAACGTTCATAAGACGTTTGAAGACATTCATGAGAAGTTCGAAGACGTTCAAGAGATCTGTGACGCTATTCATAATACGTTTGAAAACATCAACGAGGGGTTCAACGACGTTTTAGAAACTTTCACATACATTCACGAGGGGTTTGAAGACGTTCAAGATACTTTCGAATACGATCTAAAGACCTTCGACGACATTCATAATACGATTGAAGACATTCGTGAGGTTTTTAAAGACGCTTGAGAGACTTTCAAAGACATTCACAAGGGGCTCGAAGACGTTCAAGAGACTTTTGACGACATTCACAATATGTTTGAAGACGCTTAAGAGGCTCTTACAGACATTCACGAGGGGTTTGAAGACGTTCAAAAAAACTTTCGAAGACATTCAAGAGATCTTTGACGCCATTCATAATACGTTTGAAGACATCGATGAGGGGGTCGACGACTTTTTAGAGACTTTCAAAGACATTTACGAGGGGTTTGAAGACGTTCAAGATACTTTCGAATACGTTTTAAAGACTTTCAAAGACATTCACGAGAGGTGCGAAAACATTCAGAGAGACTTTCGAAGACATTTAAGAGATCTTGGACGATATTCATAATACGTTTGAAGACATCGATGAGGGGTTCAACGACGTTTTAGATACTTTCACAGACATTCACGAAGGGTTTGAAGACGTTCAAAATACTTTCGAATACGTTCTAAAGACTTTCGACGACATTCATAATCCTCTTTTCAGACATTCATGAGGGGTTCGAAGATGCTTAGGAGACATTAAAGGCATTCGCGAGAGGGTGAATCCCTTTTTGGGATGGATGTTTGGACGAATCCCAAAAAAACCCAAACAATCCCAGCAAAGCTCAAACATCATGAAAGTCTTCGGTGACGTTTGAGATAATACGATCTTCGACGACATCTATAAACCAAATACTTTCATGACATTTGAGTTTTTTTGGCATTGTTTGGGTTTGATATGGATTCGCGCAAACATCCATCCCAAATAGGGATTCACCCTCTCGCGAATGTCTTTGAAAGTCTCTTAGGCATCTTCGAACCCCTCATGAATGTCTGAAAAGAGGATTATGATTGTCGTCGAAAGGCTGTTGAACGTCTTCGAGCCCTTCGTGAATGTCTTTGAAAGTCTCTCAAGTGTCTTTGAACCCCTCATGAATGTCTTCAAATGTATTATGAATGTCGTCGAAAGTCCTTAGAACGTATTCGAAAGTATTTTGAACGTCTTCAAACCCTTCGTGAATGTCTGTGAAAGTATCTAAAAAGTTGTTGAACCCCTCATCGATGTCTTCAAACGTATTATGAATATCGTCAAAGATCTCTTGAATGTCTTCGAAAGTCTCTCTGAATGTCTTCGTACCTCCGTGAATGTCTTTGAAAGTCTCTTAAGCGTCTTCGAAAGTTTCTTGAACATCTTCAAAGCCCTCGTGAATGTCTATGAAAGTCTCTTAAGCGTCTTCAAACCCCTCATGAATGTCTTCAAACGTAATATGAATGTAGTCGAAAGTCTTTAGAACGTATTCAAATGTATTTTGAACGTCTTCAACCCCCTCGTAAATGTCTTCGAAGGTCTCTAAAACGTCGTCGACCCCCTCATCGATGTCTTCAAACGTATTATGAATATCGCCAAAGATCTCTTGAATGTCTTCGAAAGTTTCTTGAACGTCTTCAAACCCCTCGTGAATGTCTGTAAGAGCCTCTTAAACGTCTTCAAACGTATTGTGAATGTCGTCAAACGTCTCTTGAACGTCTTCGAGCCGCTCGTGAATGTCTTTGAAAGTCTCTCAAGCGTCTTCAAAACCCTCATGAATGTCTTCAATCGTATTATGAATGTCGTCGAAAGTCTTTAGGACGTATTGGAAAGTAGCTTGAACGTCTTCGAATTCCTCGTGAATGATGTGAAAGTCTCTAAAACATCCTCGAACCCCTCGTTGATGTCTTCGAACGTATTATGAATAGCGTCACAGATCTCTTGAACGTCTTTGAACCTCTCATGAAAGTCTTCAAACATCTTATGAACGTTTTCGGAAGTTTCTTGAACGTCTCACGAACATCTTCAAACGTCTGATGAACGTCGTAAAAAGTTGCTTCAAACTCTTTGAACCCCTCATGCATGTATTTTCTTGGAACGTGGGTACGAGGAGATGGATAGAGTCAATAATCCCATAAACACATGGGATTATAAAAAGTCCGTTTCTGTATTTACAGAAAATAATAAATCCATTCTTACACGATTAAATATTTACAACAATAAACATAATTTTAACAACTTTTACATTGAGTGAACACAATATATACATAATATTCACGAGTTTTATACATCGATATTTACAAAAATGTACACAATTTCACATCGCGGTTGTAGAAAAAAAAAATTACAATACTTTTTACGACGGTATTCTATAATGCCCCTATGGTAGGGTATCAGAGGTCCCAGGTATGATATACCGCTTATCGTCATGAGGACTCAGAGCAATTTTCGTCTCGCGAATGGTGTAGACCTTATGCAACTTTGATCGAATGCACGTTTGACTACGCTTCATTTCAATATTTTCCTTCAAGCATTGAGCATAATCGTCAATCGTAATTGTCCTCGCCACAACGCTACTCTTGACACCTTTAACTTTTCTTCGTGTCCTTCTTACCCTCGACTCGTGTCGCGCACATTTTCGATCGAAGTCCAATAAATTCGGTCATAATTGCTCCATTACATTCGTCCTTCATGAGACCGGGCACCTTCTTGTTGGCGAGCGGTATACCATACCTATTGTCCGCCGAATAATCGCTTGGATCGAATTTTGAAATGTCGCGCTTCATGTCGGCATATATACCATCGCTCTCAATGTCATAGATGAGACTATCCGTATCGGTATACATCACTTTACATTTATCTCCATACAGACATACCATACACTCGTGATGAAATCCATACAAGCACGTTTTGGATATGTCGAGTATGCACATCCCCACATATATCGGCTTGTTGAATTTCACCTCGAGATTGCGCAATTCGACGGCGACGAGGTTTTCCGAAAAAACACTTCGGCTGTGGAAGTTTGGCTTCGCAATCATTGCCTCTGTGCCATATCTGCCCTCCCATTTTGTTAAAAGCTTTACATCTACATGACTGCGCACATTCTCCATCGTTTTGCCAAAGACCGCACTACTCATTAATTTGAATAAATTCTTTTCGAAATCGTTTTTGGCCAGCGTTCGAAACTGGGTATTTAACTCGATATACGAACGCAGCCATAGGGATTGTGTAAACTGTAGGACTCTATGGATTTTCGTGACGCAAAGTCCATGGCATAAGCACTGTTGCAAATTCCGGTAGTGTATGATGTAGCGCTTTTTATCGCAGACGATTGCCAACAGCTTTTTCCCCTGCTTACCCGGCGGTTTTTCATGTATTAGACAAAATGCAAGGACTTTGTGCGCATCATGTAGATATTGGGGATATTCCAAGTCGACTTCAAGGATGTAGCCTATAGGTAAGTCTAGCGCGATGCATGATGGATCAAAATTGGACACGTCGTTGGCCCATCGAAAGTCTGCATATAGCAAGGGTTGGCACATTGCCCATGCATACAAATTGTTGACATCAAAATACATCAAGTATGATGATGCTTTCGATGGATCAAACGACTGCATGTACTTGTTATTGGCTCGTGCATATCGGTTCGAGCATTGACTTAGACCACCGCGTATACCCCGCTCAACGAATAAAACCATGTCGATGTCAGTTAGTAATTCAAACTTGACATCCGAGTGTTTTAGCTTTGCATTCCAGGTATATCCGGGCAATGTGTAGTAATACGCGGGATCCACACCATAGCTCTCAACGTATGTATTTCGAAAGTTTTCGAAAATATCGGCTAATAACAAGTCTTCAGATACAAATCGCTATAGTCATCTAGCGTTCGAATGGAGAACCGCTCCCAAACTTGCTCAGCATGTGCGTACTCGCTCTCACATACTGTAGCATCTGTCAGGGAACTGTAAAATGCGTCACATGGTGGTAGGCAAGTATCGTCTAACTTGGTCACGTCATCAATATATTCATAAGGGAAGACCCCTTTTCGCGTCAACAAATTGAAATCGTCTGTCGAGAGAGTTGGGGATTGCGTGCGTAAAATGTTGAGTTTGTCTTCGGTCAAGAATGAGGCTAATTTATCGAGACTAGTGTTGACGAATTTGTATGAGTCGATAAAGCGCGATTGGATCTTGTATTTTGAAACGTCTATAATTTCAACATGCTTCGTGAATGAGATGTATTTCTCCTTTGTGATTGGAAGCACATTGGTTGTTCCTTCTAACGCTGTGGCTACTTCCTTAATTATAAAATGTGCATCATAACCGGATAAATTGTGGAAAACTACTGGAATGAAAAATGATTGTTTGTAATTTAAGTTGCAGTTGGAATGGGCAGGGCCTCTATAGCACCCAGTCAAATGGCAATAATCTCGAACGCGTGCATCTTCTTGCGCAAATGGTTTCTCACATATGTGACATTGTGTCGCTGCTCGAAACCTAGCCCACTCACTCGGTGTTAAATACACCATTGGTACATTATCACAGAAAGTTTCTTTTATTCGCAGTGCTAGATTTTTTAGTTCTTCGACAAACCATGATACACAATCGGCACTGCGACGCGAGTGATATGAAGATAATGAATCGCCATATGAACAACACACGTAATATCCAATACTAAACACTTCATGGTGTTGATACCTGTCTTTCGCTAGGTTCTCCCCATCGGTCTTTGCCAACACACGCTCCAAATCAGCATACACAAGGAAGGGATGTCGCTCTTTCCGGCTAAAGTTGCTGAACTGGAGCCACTTGTTGGTGTCGTTTGGTAGTCGGATCGCACAGTCATTTATTGCTCCACAATCGACCTCATGTGATTGCAATTTTTCCTCTGATCCGAAGTGGTGCAAACACCTGCAAACAAATTTTTTGTTTTTTTTTCATTTAGTAGATATATAATTATGTATTAATAATGTTAAATTTACACACCGATCGCAAATATATATTTTTATGCCCCTTTTTGCTCAGTTGCTTCCTCACGAGTCTCGACAAGTTCTTGATCCACACCAAATGCCCCATATTGTTGTCCTTAGCATCCTGCATGTACAGCAAATTGATGTGCTTTTCCTTCTTGCGTTGAGTTATGCATATCGGAACAATGTCCTTTTTGGTTGTGGTGTTATACACGTTAATGGATACATTGTTATTAAATTCACATTTTTTAATTTGATTTATCGTCACCGGGAATTCGATATCCTGGAGATTCAGTACTGTCGAATAATGAGGGTAAGAAAATGGACGGGTACTGTCCCGTTCAGCTAAGTATAGAGCAGCGACAACTGCCCATGCGAAACATGTGCTATCCTTGGATTTGACGTTAACCACAGTCCTCTTCAACATTATTTCCCGCGGCATTGATATAGAGCACCCGGCACGCATCGGATTATACTTATTCACATTTATCGTGAGGTTAATTATTTTCTGCAGAGCCCAGCCACTATCACGTTCTTGAAATTCATCGCGTAATGTTAAAGTGGGCTCCATACCACGCTGTTCATACCACTCGTTTAAATCGTTTGTGTTAAATAGTTCACAGTTTCGCGTGTTGACACTTTTATTCGCATGTTTGTCACCACTCGCGAATTCACCATTAAACGTTGTATTGATCTTAATGGTTTTGTGCTTGCTGATAATATTTTGCACATGATGAAGCACTAGGACGCGAGCATCATTTAGAAAGTGTTTCGGCTCGATGTGACTGCGATTGATGATGGAACCGGTCAATATACGACTCTCGAAGGATGTTTCAATCTCTCGCCAGATTAACTCATGATCACCACGTCCTGCGCCCGTGAGTATGAAACGACTCCGCACAGAACTCCTCAATCTTTCCAGACGCGCTATTTGGGCTATTAGGGACTGTTGATGTCCGATTAATAATCGCGGGCGCTCAATCCCGCTTTGCATTTCCAGCCCTTCGATGAACTCGACGCATCGTTGCTCCCACGCGGCAAAATCTTCGAACGATCGTAAAAGCACGGCTTCGTCCTGCAATATTTGCTCCATGTTGACGAATACGAACAAACTTCCACGATGTTAACAGACTGACTACTTCATGCAAAGTGCGGCCAGATTTGAGCGGAGCGGATCATTAAAAGGGCTCTTCGGGAAAAAAAATCGGCCCTCTCTCTCTCGGGAAAACGGAGTTTTCCGATAACGCGTAGGTTGCTCGAGGAACATGAGACAAAAAACAGGAAGTCGGGGTACATAGGGTCAAAAGATTTTATGGGTCCTGCAGCTCAAGTGGTCCATCCGCGGTCACCGCCTTTGATCCCTAAAGTTTATACTTTTTCTAAGAAATCCAGACTTGTCAAGACCTGTCTAAGGTGTTGGCGAGACTTGTGACAGGAATGAACACGCATACAAACATTTGAGCACAGCAGATCCATATGACTCTCCCTACAAAAAAAAAATATTTTTTCGCATGCGCACATCTTGACGTTATATTTCGGAATACAACCGAGATGTATTGAAACGTTTTATTCAAGAGTGCAGCTGTGCTTAAGTGGTCTATCCGCAGTCAAAGCCCTTGACCCTCGTCGTAATCCTCCCACTCAATTTTTCGAACTTCTCCCCCACTTTTCCAGTCATGAAAAACAAGTTCAAACTCGTTCGAAGAACACCTGCTTGGTTGGATGCACTGCGTACATACTCGCACATGGCGACATTTTGGTGTTATCCATTTAGTATGGTCCATTTAGAAATGGAGACCTCGATGAGACTTTTCAAGAGTGCAGCTCAAGTGGTCCATCCGTGGTCACCGCCTTTGATCCCTCAAGTTCATAATTTTTCCTAGAAATCCTGACTTGTCACGACCTGTCTAAATTGTTGGCGAGAGTTGTGACAGGAGTGGACACGCATGCAAACGTTTTAAGGATTCCGGAAACGAAACCAAGGCACCGCACCTGCATGCCATAAATTAGGGGGCTTTCAAAAGCCGCTCTTCATGTGGCGCCTAAGGTTTTCATATTCCCGAAAATATTCAACCCATATATTCTCGTCATACACACACATACACACACACGCGCGCGAACACGCACGCACACACGCGCGCGCGCGCACACCAACACACACACGCATGCACGCACGCGCCCACACACACGCACACACAAAACACTCATCGGCGGTGGCTTCCCCGCCAGTCGCTCCGCGGACCACATGGCTATCCCCTCCACCGAGGGCCCCCTGTGACGTCACAAGCGCCCGGCGACCTCCCTTTGCGTTAGAATCGGCCTAGCCCTACTACTACTAATTATTGTACAATAAGATTGCAATTATCCAAAGTGATTTCAAGTTTTACAAATATCTGAAGTGTCCAAATACTTTTAACTGGTAGTGTATATTCGAATATATTAACCGAGCTACATATTTCAAGTATAATACATATATAGTATTATATAATATATACCGTCGCTTAAACATTTGGATACACCAGTCAATATTTCTTGCTGCACTAAAAGTGACATAGCTACGTAAAAAAAAGATAACCAAAGTTACCGAACGGCGTTTTGAAGGGAACAAATTCAGCTTTATTTTGCTGTTTTGAAATATTGATTTATGATTTTTTTTCGACCCGGTACGCACTATTGTACGTGACTGTTTGTCGGTTTTTTTCGACCATTGAGAATTATCCAAAAAAATGTGTCACGTTTATTCATGATAAACTTGAACGGGGTAGCAGGAGCTCCTTTTTTTGTTTTTTATAAAGTTTCGTACAATTTTTTTTCGCAATGTTATTTCATTTTTTGCCAACGAAGATTAATTCTAGATAATGCAATGTAACTCAAGAACTAGAGGGTTTAAGAAGAAATGTCAAGGATGTAACAAAAGGATGTTCATCGGAGGCTGGCCCCTTATGTGTTACAACAGAAATGGGTCCTGCGAAAGTTCAGAGGAGGCTAAAAAATTTGACTCGGGATTGAAAAGGCCTTAAACTTGCCAAAAGGCCATTGAAGGCCATTGAAAAGGCCATTGAAACTCGCCTTAAAAAAAACTCGCTGTTCACTGAGCGTGCACTCGGTCCAGCTCGCAATTACCATGCACGGTATGCGGCATCGAATCAAGTTTTCAATGTAAAAATCGTCTTCGTCTTTTTTACCGACGTACGATAATCTCTGCGTGCGTGGAAAAATTCGACTCGTGAGCGAGATCGTACATAACGACAAAATGAGAGATGATACACGCGGAGCGCGAGTTTTACCACATGCGGCGACGAAGAAGGTGATCGTTTTGCCGGTTTTTCTCGGTTATTAAGAAACGATCAATCTTGCTCCAACGATCTGCGTGCGATCGGTACCTGTGCACCACGGGATACTCCGTATATCGTCGAGCCTTTTTGGCCTACCTCCCTCTCTCTCTCTCTCTTTCTTTATCTTCTTCTTTTCGCCCTCGTATCTTGTTTTATACTGTACGAGATACTATTACATCCAATGAAAAAAATGTGTGTGTACGTGTGTATGAAAAAAAGCGATTTTCAAGCATCCAACATCCAGGACCGTCCTCATGGTGACCTATTGTCCCCATACTCAACATTGTATAAACCGTGATGTCTTCGATATCACCGTAAATTAATGTAAGCATATTTATACAAAGATTATTTTCAGGACCATTAAGGTGATTAGGGAGAAACAATTTAAAAATCGGCTAACGTTAAACCTCCTATTTTTGTGAGAAAGAGATAGTATGTCATTAACCACGTTAAAATAAAAATGTTAAGCCACTCCACCATACCATTTTCGAGATATGAACGTTGAAAGTCGGCCTAAAATACACGCACTCAAACGTAACCTATTAAAAATTTACCGGAAATGATAACTTTACGTAAAATTTAGTCGTTTGACCCAGCGAACAAGATTGTTATTCGAATCTTCGATTAATACAGAATTCACCTACAAACATTGTAGCTGATCCATCGTGTAATTTTTTCACAATAATTTATTAAAGGTTGCTATGCGCCATCTGTCTCTCTCTAAACGGTGATCGGAGCGTCAGCTGTGATTGCTAGGGGAAAGTCCTAGATGGTAATTCACGCAGAATCCGATTTGAATGGCGCCGAATGCCTACGCTGCAGATCATGCTAAATATAATAAGAATAGAATAAAAGTAATAATAAAACGAAGGATAAAGAATTAATGAAAGTATGTTAATTGTAGATCTTGATTTTTTAAATTGATTATTCCGTATACAAATGTACATATTAAGAACGCACGGAAAAAAAGAAACAGCGAAAATCACAGTATAAACCGCATAAAAAAACAGGGTGTCATATTTCATTTTACAGTGAAACAGAATAATGTAAATCCTGTCCTACAAACATGACGAATTTTCCTGTACACACTGAGATTTGTACAGTTACACTGGCTTATGTACAGTTCGGTATTGTGAATACATCAGTGTTTTCAGTAAAAATATTCATCTGTAAAATTTAAATGCGATCACTGCTTTTTGTACTGTACGCAAATGAGGCACGAGGTGAGGCACGCGGCCAGGGCACAAAGGATTTCCAGTTAGTAGTGCGTGGTTGATGGGATGCGAACGTTGAAATTTGTGCGACATAATTCAAGAAATTATAAAAAAGAGAATTAATTACAAAAAGGTACGTTCTTGTGTATGTGACTGATTTTTTCACTGCATTCTATTCTTGATATATATTGTGACGTGATTTTTTAAGACACGTCACAGAAAGGCTACCGATGATCAAGATATGCTCTCGATGCCCGGGTTGCGACCCATCCGTTTGTGTTAAGGGTCTTTTCTCTAGTATGTTTGTCTTGTTACGTTGAGGTTTTGGGTTGTGTTTTCGTTTTGGATAGGTTGGCGTGCGGAACTCGGTCGAGCGGCGTGTGGCTCGACGTACTGAGCAATCCCGACCGAGGGATGCACCCAGTGAGGCCTCTCGGGGAATCGGTGCACGCCCGGCTGAAACGCCGGCGCCCCACCGTAGTGGTGCATCGTGCTGGAGAGCGGGCCGTTTGGGTTACGGGCGGAGGCTGGATATCTCCGCGCCGCGCTTCTGGACAGAAGCTTTGCCCGCTTTCGCACGGTGACCCGGGGATGCGATTCCCGAGAGCCTCCATGTTACCGATGAGAAAAGGTCCCGATTTGTTACCGTTCCGTTTTCGGGGTAACTCGGGCAGAAAATATAGATTCCGAAAGGAATATTCTATTAGAATATTCCAGTTCCCGAAATAATATTTCAGCTCTCGATATTATACGAGATAAAGTTCTCGCTTGAACCAGCGATTTCGCATGGTCCGGTGCCGCGAGCGTGTTGACATTTTTTTCTGTTAACGCGCTCTATCTCGCTCTCGCATAATCTCTCGCACGCCGGCCTCGGTCGCGCGAGGTACAAAGTTGCTAACGAATCTTCGCGTGAGACGGTTGTCTCTAAAATCGCGATCGCTCCCGATTTTTCGGCTATCGTAATAGAGTCGCTACCGAACCTTCGCGTGAGACGGTTGTCTCCGAGATCGCGATCGCTCCCGATTTAGAGAGTCGTCGATCAGACGCCGCGATTGAGAGAGACGTGTCGTGTCTCTCTCGCGCTCTCGTTCTCGCATAAGAGGCACGTCGTCGTGCTCTCTCGCTCCCGTGCGTATGTCGGTTCGCGTGCAGTTCGCGTTCGCGTTAAAGTGCGTCTACGTAAAAAGTTCCCGGGTGGTTACTCCACCGGTTCCCGCACTATCAAAAATAAAACAATTATTTTGTTTTATTAGTGACGTTTCCGGTGTCGCGATAGTGACAGGTCTCGCGCTCGCTCCCGCTACTCTCCGGTGAATCCCGACCCCTCTACCATATCCCACAGCCTGAGCGGCCGTGCTTTACCGCAACCGTTCGTTCCCGTGTAAGTGCATCCAGTTTAGTCCGGTTATACGATTCCGGCGACACAAAAATCGAGGAGGCCTCCAGACTCCGAACCCGGTTAGGATTCCGGGATAACAAAAATCAAGGAGAGCTCCAGTCTCCGCCTGGTGGGTCGGGTTTGATCACCCCGACCCCAGTTTAGTCCGGTTGAGAAATCCGGCGAAAGGAAATTCTCTGGCGCCCCGGGTATTGCGGATGCACGCACACGGGAGGAACGGCCGAAGGTGACGGTTTCTCGCACCAGATCCCGATTTGAGTTCTCGTTCAGTTCTCGTTTCCGGTTAGAGAAATATCTCCCGTCACAATATATATATACACACACACACATACATACATTGTAAGCAAAGGCTTCGCCGATTTTTTGGCGTAGGGATCTTGGCGAGCCCACCGCCCGGGAGTGCGTTCAGCGCTCCCGCAATAGCCACCGGTGTGCAGGGCTAACCACCTGGCATATCGCGAACACGCACGAACATACAAGCACAAACATCTACACAAACACGTCCGAGGGACATACCGGTGATGCGAATGATCAGGTGACCCTATAAACGGGCCATCCTGAGAAATTCGCTTTGTCAGGGCCCGAGCCATCCTTTCTCAGGATGGCTCGGGGTCCCCTATAAACGAGGACCACCGAAAAGCGAATGTTCGGGGTCCCTATAAACGGGCTCCCCCGAAAAGCGAATGTGAGTGAGTGTGCGGATGAATGTCGGGGGGCTCAAGTTCTGAGCACCTCCTGTATGGTTACCGAATGAATGCGAGTAAATGAACCGGTACACGTCACAAAGGCGGACACTCACTAGCACGCACACTTAACGCCGGGGGACGGCACTCGGACCTCCGCCGTCCTCCGCGGTAGACCGCCTCAGTGGGGGCGGTCGGAGGGTACGGCGAGTATAAACCAGGCACGATGCTCCTGGGCCGCTGGATAGTACAGGGGCCCGGGTCCTCTTAGCCGGATGGACCTGGCTGCCCCATCAGCCAGTGGATAATCCCCATACTGTTTTAGTGCCGGGTGGCGCCCGGAACGGGCCCTGCAGCAGTAGCGGGGGGACCTCGATGAGGCCACCACTGCCCTCTCTGGGGCGGCCTGCGGCGGGGATATGTCGGCGTGGGTGGTCTGCAGTGACTTTACCCCAAAACACTCTCACATACACAAACAAAAGGGAGAAAGGGAGGACTTAAAAAACATGAATGTACAACATAAAGGAAAACGTTTAAACGCATCAAAACAAATCGGGACCCCAACCCCGACAGGGACAAGTGACACTACGGACGGGCGAACGGGACAGAAGACTGCACCAGCTTCGTCCGTAGCGGAGACGGCCGAGTCCAGGATCACGACTCAGCTACAACTAATCCGGGAATGCCTGGTCAAAATGGAGGAAAAGACACGCGTGCAGAGGAACATCAGCACCGTGATCACGACCAACATGGCCCGGATTAGGGAAGCTGCGGACGAGGCATGGCACGAGTGTGACAGGATGCATGTGCTCGGGACTGTCAGCGGAGAGGGTGACGTCGATAAAGAACGGACGCCACAGACGAAACGCAAACGCGAGACCACGGGCTCAAGCCCGGATCTCACGCCGGCCAAAAGACCGACGGAGGGAACGGAGCTTACCCCGTGGAAAACGGTGCTCGCAAAGAAGCAGAGGAAGAAGACAGACGCACAGGACGGACAGAAGACGAGAACGGCTACAGAAGTGACAGCGACGCCAGCCACAAACAAGGTGGGTGACGCCCGCCCAACCCGGAGACCCGGGGCTGGGGTGGTCCTCATTAAGCCCACCAGTGGCAAGACATACGCGGACACACTGCGACGTATGAAAGCCGTTGATCCTGCGACCGAAAAGGTGCAGGTCAACCGCTAACGAAGGACGAAGGACGGAAGTGTCCTGCTCCGTGTCAAAAGCGGGGCGGGAGACAGACAAAACTTCCAGGACAAGCTTCGGCAAGCCCTGGGAGAAGACGCACAGATACGGGACATGACTTCCAGCGTACAACTGGACATACTGGACCTGGACTGCGTGACGGACAAAGAGGAAGTGACGGAGGCACTCCGACGAGAGACGAACGACACGAGGGACCCAAAGGTTCACATCTTCGGCCCAAACAGACGTGGACAGTGTATGGCTGTCTGTGACCTTGAGGAGGGCGCCGCAAACGCCCTCCTCAAGAAAGGGCGGCTGAAAATCGGATGGATGAACTGCCGTGTCAGGCCTAGGACGACTGTGCCAAGGTGCTATAGGTGCCTTGGGTACGGACACACGAGGACGAACTGCAACGGCAAGGACAGAGCACAGTGCTGCTACAAATGTGGCAGGACGACCACGTCGGCAAGGACTGCAAAGAAACACCGACGTGCTTCCTGTGCGACGAGGCGAGGCACGAGAGTACCGCGCACGCTCCGGAGCCCGGGAGGTGCGCGGTCTTTAGGGCTGCGCTGGAGGAGTGCAGGAAGAAGACAAAGACGTGACAATTCTACAAGGAAACATGCACAGATGCGAGGAGGCACACCTCCTGCTTTCCCAAATCGCGACTGAACACAACGCTGACGTACTAATACTTAGCGAGCAATACAGGGATATGACGACCCCGACGTGGTTCCCGAACGGCGCGGGTACCTCAGCCATTTGGGTTAGGGGTACCAGAACGCGTGTGCTCGACAGTGGAACGGGGGACGATTACGTCTGGGTGAGGGTGGGCGGCCTGATTTACGTCAGCGTCTACCTGACCCCAAACTGCTCCGCCAGAGAGTTCGAGGACAAGACGGGCAGACTGGCGGACGCATTGAGGGAGCTGCCGGGTGACTTAATAGTCGCGGGTGACCTCAATGCGAGAGCGATCGAGTGGGGAATGACCAGGACGGACAGACGTGGACACCTGCTGCTGGAAATGGCAGCAAGACTCAACCTGACTGTAGCGAACACGGGACACGTACCGACGTACATCAGACCGGGGGTGGGCTCCTCGATACCGGACGTGACGTTGATATCGGACAGTATCGTGCCGCTGATGAGGCGATGGGCGGTGATCAACGACTATACAGCCAGCGATCATCAATACATCGTCTTTGAGGTGGCGGGACCCACAGAGACGCGACGCAACAGGTCGGTGCAGACACCGCGGTGGAACATACGGAAACTGGACATCGACAGATTCTCGAGGGCGCTGCTGGAAGCAGTCGCACCCTCGGAGATGGTACCGGACGAACTGACGGGACGTACAAGGACTGAATGACTTGTGGACGAGACTCTAAAACTGACGAAACGGCTCTGCAAAGCTTCAATGCCGCGCAAGAGCACCCGACATGATAGACGAGCGACGTACTGGTGGACAGCAGATATCGCCGAACTGCGGAGGCTTTGCATTCGGGCGAAGAGACGAATGTACCGGGCTCGGGAAAGGGACCGGCCGAACGCGGCTGCTCTTACGACGGAGTACAAAACGGCACGGAAAACGCTGACAAACGCAATAAAAGACAGTAAGAAGCGCTGCTGGAGACAGCTATGCGAGGAGGTGGACCAAGACCCCTGGGGTCTGGGTTACAAGATTGTGACGCAGAAGCTAGGGGCCCGAAGTCCGCCGGAACTCCAAGACGCGACGACCACGGGACAGATAGTTAACGGGCTCTTCCCGACTCACCCGACGAGGGAGGAACTCGTGGACCCGGACGACAAACGAGACGCCCCGGTCTTCACTGAGGAAGAGCTTACTAAAGCTACGACCTCTCTGAAGGCGGGGAAAGCACCTGGACCAGACGGCATACCTGGGGAAGCCCTCCGGCTGATGGCACGCCTGAGGCCTGAGATACTCCTCGGTATGTACAACGAATGTCTTAGGACAGGGACATTCAGCGAGCGCTGGAAGACGGCTAGACTGGTCCTCCTCAGTAAAGGAAAAGGAGAGCCGCATATGCCGTCTTCCTATAGACCCTTGAGTCTACTAGACACGACGGGTAAAGTTTTCGAACTTCTAGTGAGACCGCGAGTGACAGACGCGATAAGAGCGGCCGGGGGCTTGTCCGAGAACCAGCACGGCTTTCGCAAGGGACGATCGACTATAGGGGCAATCCGCAAGGTCATCGAGACCGTCAGGAGGACGGACGAGGCCTGTCACGCGGCAAGGCCCCTAGTGATACTGGTGACTCTAGACGTGAGAAATGCCTTCAACTCGGCTAGGTGGGGGGATATCCTGGGGGCGCTAGAAGGCACTGCCCGGATTCCTCCTTACCTACTACGGGTACTGAAGGACTATCTCAACGACAGACACATCACGTACGAGACGACAGATGGACAGGTGACTAGAAGTATCACCGCGGGTGTCGCGCAAGGATCAATTCTCGGACCGGGCCTATGAAACGTGACGTACGACAGCCTGCTGAGGCTGGAGATGCCGCGCAACGCATCGCTTGTCGCTTACGCCGACGACGTGGCGGCGGTGATAGTGGAGCGCAGTGCGGATCTGGCCCAGCTGACACTGAATCAGGTCATGAGACGCGTTGACAGGTGGATGACTGAGCACGGACTGTCTCTTGCACTGAACAAGACGGAGCTTCCCATGCTTACGCGACGACGAATACCGACAATTATTCCGATGACAGTCGGAACGGAATGTATGGGTACCAGAGGAGAAGCCAAGTACCTAGGGGTGACTCTGGACACGAAGCTGACCTTCTGGCCCCATATAAAACGGACGGCCGACAAGGCGGCGGCGAAGGTGACCTCGCTCAGCCGCCTGATGGCAAATACGAACGGAACGAGACCGTCTATACGGAGACTATTGATGACGACGGCCCACTCGATCCTCCTGTATGGCGCAGAGGTCTGGGTGGACGCGCTGGCCGTTAAAAAATACAGGAAGACGATGACGTACGTACAAAGACAGGGGGCTCTAAGGATAGCGTGTGCCTACAGGGCGGTCTCGGCAGAGGCGATCCTGGTGGTGGCGGGCTTGATTCCTATAGACATACTAGCCACAGAACGAAAACGAATATACGAACGCGACGAAGGGACTGAAAGGGCTGACGCGGCAAGGTATGAAAGAGAGAAGACCCTGACGGATTGGCACGCACGCTGGATGACCGAGACAACTGGACGATGGACAAGACGGCTGTTAACGGATCTAAGACCGTGGACCGAACGGGGTTGGGGGGGGAGGTAAATTTTTACCTGACCCAGCTCCTCACGAGACACGGATATTTCCGAAGTTATCTATACAAAATGAAACGAGTACGGACGCCGTACTCGTCCGCAGTACTGTAAGTACTGCGGACACACACAAGACGATGCTGAACACATGTTCTTTGCGTGTGACAGATGGACGACCCGGAGACACCAATTAGAACGGAGGACTGGACCCATCACGCCCGATAGTATAATCGGGCTGATGCTACGGGACGAAAACCACTGTACAGACATCGCCACCTTCGTCGAGGCAGTGCTGAGGCGTAAGAAAGATGATGGATGCCTGGAGGATGAATGAGGGAGACATGACATGTAAACGGAAGAGACGTAGCGACGGGTAAACGAAACGAGACGGACGATGGACAGGACCCGCGGGGGTGAGGTTATACTAACGTGTTGCCACCCCGCGGGGCGGACAGTGGAGGGGGAGGTTTTAGTCGGTATATCACCATTCCGACGGCACCGGCATACGTGGGAGTCCGACACACGAGACAGCCCACGGGGCCGACTTACGGTGCGTAATTTGCATTTTTACCCCCTCCTAAAAAAAAAACAAGGCTTCGCCGATTTAAAAAAATTTTGTTATCATCAAATTTACAATGTGACGTTGTGAACGGTATTCACTGGTTAGGACTTGTCTTAAGTCCTGTATAGACTACGACACTTATTGAGAAACAAATGTCTGACACTAATGTCCGTTCACACATAAGACGGTTCACACATAAGACGGTTTCGGTGTCTCAGAAAGTGTCTGTACTGTGATGTCGCTACACAAGTGTCTCAGATGTTCACACACAAAACTACTGACACGTCTGCAGTACCCGCTCGCACGCCATGGACAAACGCCGTGCGGCGGCAGCCGTAATTTGTTTCGCTGTTATTAAGGAGCTATGCCAGTGTGACACTTAGAAAAATCGATTTTTTTCCCTTTTTCGACAGTTTATTCTTTCAAGAACATCATTATCATTTATATTAAATATATATTAATATCATTTTATCTTGCAAAAATCGATAGTTAAATCTTTAAACGCATTTTTCTTGAAATGAAATTTTTCAAATTTGCTGACATTGTAACTCAAATAGATCCGATTGACTGGAAATTTGAACTGAGTACTCTTGAATATATTTACTCTACAATGACGTAGGATATTTTTGATTAGACGAAAATTGACGATTTGGCATTGAAAAAAACGACCATTTCATAGGCAAGAATACAGACTTTTTTCATAACTACGTAATTTTGTTAGATTTGGATATTTTTCAAAAATCCTACGTCATTGTACAGGAAATACCTTCCAGTTTAACGACATTTTTTTCCTTTTTCGGTTTCAGCTACTCAATCAGCCGGAATCATGTCAGCAGTGGAGGAACTTTTTTTGGCTTGCGAATGCAGTGCATAAGTCGCTTGAATCTCAATATTTTTCAATGAAAAAATTATGTAATATAGGTCAAATATATTTTTAATTTTCCAAAAGATTTAATTGAGTACTTTTCGTCCAAAAAAATCCTGAAAATCATCCAAATTTCCAGCGTTCACACTGGTATAGCCCCTTAAGCTGTGTTCTTAAATTATGATTTTTTCTGCCGACTTTAGCCGATATTGTGCCAAACTGTTCCGCCAAGCATTGAAGTGCTGCCGGTTTTTTTTACTCTATTTTTATAATCAGCACAACATATTTGCCAAAGTTCAGACAGTCCTTCCACAAAAAATATTAAATTTTTAATGCTCTCCTTGCTCAACGTAATGGCCATTTTTATTTAACGCGGGTCGCGAGTGTCTGGATAATTTTGCGCCGGTTCGAAAACTTGGACACTGCGGCAGACACTCCGACACAAGCTGTTCACACGGCGCTCGGCGCGACACCTAGCGAGATGACGCAATAAATGTCGCGAGATCAGACAGTGGTGTTCACACACAGACACTCGATGTATACATTGAGTGTATACACTAAAGTGTCGTAGTGTAAACCTACCTTTACGCCTGGCGTGACCAAGACACAAAGGACTGGCAGTTCTTTCAGCGCTATCTAATGTTATTTTTACCCTTAATTCTGTATAATATACGATTTGTGGCACTATTAAATTACGGGGTTCATCAAGTTTGAATTACAGTATTAAAACTAGAACGTTTCCCGTGTATATACTCTAAAAAGCAACGATTGAAAACCGAAACTATATCAGTTGCTGCTCAGTTTTTTGAACGGAGGACTCCACTATTGAAGCACCTACGTGGACATTGTCGATATAACTGGCACATTCATTGTGACAATACAGATTAATCTACTGTCAAATTACGGGTTGAGTTGAATTTATATTACAGTGTTAAAGTGTAAAAATTTACTTTAGACTGCATAGTAATTTGGAACGTTCACTTTGTTTACACTGTAAAAAGCAACGGTTCAAAACTGAAACTATATCTGTTGCTAACCAGTTTCGAGAACAGGACTTCACTGTTAAAAAACCTACATAAACTCTGTCGATATAACTGACACATTAATTGTACATAATACAGATGAACCAACTGTCAAATTACAAGTATGGTTAAATTTATCTTACAGTGTTGAACTGTCAAAATTTACTTTTGACTACACTGTCTTTTGAGCACTGTGTTTCAGTAAATATCGCTGTGCATTCGCTCGAGTCCAATGCGAACTGTGTAGCCCCTGTATTTTGTACTATTTCTTTTTTCCATGCAGCTGTAAACATTTTTATTTAGAAAACTTTAAAATTTCTTTCTGTTTTCGTTCTGTATATTTACCTGAAGATGAAACTTTTAAAACTGCCCACTCAATCTCTTATTATTTATCTGCGTGAACAAAAGCAGATCAATTTTCTGTAATAAAAGAAACGACCACTCATACGTAATTTGCCATGTTTTGACATATGTCGAGCCATTGAGAGGTGATGTTTGAATTCTTCTAAAGTGAGGTTATATAGCGTTGCCAACTGATTTAAACATGGACTCACTAGTAAAGTCGATAATGATCGACCGAGTGCTCAATAACCAATGTCGATTGTAAGTATTTTTGAAAATCATCATAAATTTTCGTTCTAATGGGTGGAGCGTCGCATGAGAGGCTGCCTGGTTGAAGCACATATAATAAAACAAAATACTAAACACACACAATAGCCGATAGGCACTTAGGCACACAAACATTTCCAAACCTATATAAAATAAAGGTCAAGCTATTTTTGTATTACTTGAAATATCGCGTATCCTCAAAGAAGCGTACAATCTAGTATACCCGTATGCTTTCTAATCCTTGGAATTACAAAAATCATTTGAAGCCGGGAAAATACGTTGATTTGTCTGGCGACCAGATGTTTTATTATCCGAAAGGATCCAAGAGTCTCTCTGCCAGTCCCGCCAACGAAGGGTTAATAGTGGTCAGTTTTCTCGCCAAAATTTTATTGCGGTTTTGTTCTCGCTAAGGGTTCTTCCGCTAGCAGATGCGGACCCACGTATCGTGGCTGACTCGCCAATACCTGTAGAGGGTGTTAACCCTTAAATGAACCACCACTCAATAGGTGATTTCTTCTAGGAATTTAAAGATCCAATGAGGATGCGCGATTTATTTCGGTGGGCGTCTCCTTCAAACTTTGGAAAGATTGTTCCTGTTTCATGTTCAAGAATTCTTCTTGAAGATTGACATGTTCAAGAATTGTCTGTCGCTAAAAAATAAGAGTCAGTGCAACACTCGAACTCAACGCGAACAACTCTCAACAAACCCGAATAGTTGCCGAGTCAACCATATCTTACATTTACACATCAAAGCAAAGTCATTTCACATTTTTCATAGTACACCCCAACAACTGTATTATTTATTAAGTTTCAAATTTACCATTAAAGTCTTGGATCCTTATGAATTTACGCGAAACCAGTTGTCCTTGATTAATTTTGATGCCGACGTGTCAACTTGAATTTGTCGTATCATAAACGCACTGGAACTTACAACTTCAATGGATTACATTAAATCGCAAGTTCATCGTGACATAACAATGGGTCCTAAAATAAAAATACTTTTTTATGAGATTAAATTCTATGTATTTTAAACATTCGAAAGAAAAAAAAAGTGGTTAAAATTTTCAGTTTGAATTCCAGTTTTTCTTCCAAACTACCTTAAAGAATCATCACAGTGGTTACACTGTGAAGATTCCTTAAGACCGGGTCGAAAAATAGTGGATTTTCGCGATTTGTTTTTCGATGGTTAAAATACGCTAATCCGTCTGAATTTTTTATGTCAAATCAAAGCATTCATAAAGAACAGAAAATACGTTTTTAAACCTTTACTATTATTTTTTTGTATATTTTTTTGTTAACGTTTGAAAATGTCTTCGAAACAAAAGGAGTCCTCACGGTGTACAGGGTTGTGGCCGTAAATATTATCTGAATCAAAATTTGTAAAACGATTATTAATTAGTCTGAAAGCCGCTATCTTGCTATGCAGGTTTATGTTTAAATAAAAATTAAGAAAATGAAATTCAAAATGAAGTATCGAATTTAGTCCATTGTTTCGACCGTTTTTCGTTAAAAAAATATGAAGATTTCAAACAAAAAAATAAGCTTAAATAGCAAGAAAGAATAGCTTGAAGAATGTTGTGTCAAAATTTGAGACGGATAGCTTGAAAACTCTTTCTTTGAGAGTGTATACACCATTTTAAAAAACGACATTGCGAGAAAAACGCGTCGATCCGTGTAGTTCTCACACAACTGGTCGAATCTCTTTTTCTGTGTCAGAAGATAACTCGAATTTCGCCCCAAAGAATGAACTGCATGTTTATAACCGTCTATACTATCGGATAATGAAAAAATATATATTTTTTTGGAAAATGTTCAACTATGATGATCCTCTATGCATACTTGGAAGTGCATGGCCGATCTGTGCCGGATATCTACTGGATTAGCCAACTACGGAGCACGGATAGGAGAAGGAAAATCGATCAGGCCTTGGACAGGTAACTTTAACAGAGGCATGTGAGGGTCGCGTTACCGGTCGCCTGATGCGCGCCTGATTAAGGGAGACTTTGTCCTTGGAGTGCCATATTTCAGGTGTTTACATTTTATTTTTTTAAAGGAAACGAGTAAAGCTTTCTGAGTGCGGTTTTTTCCTTGCTTTTATTCATGATATACAGAACGTTGAAAACATTTTTTTTTTTTTAAACCAAAAAGGCGGCCTTTGCAGGTCCGCGAAAACAGGTCCTCAAATCGCGGGAGGTAAACGGCTGACATCACTACCCCCTCTTTTTTTTTATCTGAAACACAAATTCAAAGCATACTATCAATCTGTGGCCCTTTGGTCATGGAATGACAGATGGGTTTTCCGTTTAGTACAGATTTCGGAAAATGGCGGCAATTAAAAAAAATCGAATTTTCGCGTTTTTTTCGCATAAAAAGATAAATAATAAATGCAAAAATGTATCTATCGAAAAAACGATCCGTCATTCCGTGAAGATATATTTTCTGAGTACGCTCTCCAAATTTCAGATCGATATGTTAATTACAGCGGTCAGGAGAATGTCAGCCATTTTTAAAAACGTGTTTTCGAGAAAAACGCGTTTACAGTTTTGTAATGTGTTTACACAAATGTGTTTATAATTACCGCTAATCGGCAATGCCTGGTCCATAGAGGCATCCCCCCTCTTCTTCTAGCTGCTCATGCTGAGCCGCTAACATCTCCCGCTAAATTTCAAGGACAAAGTCTCCGTTAATGCTGCCTTCTCACACCGGTATCTGGGAACTACTGATTCGGCAGACATACGGCGCCATCAGGCACGGACTTCGGCGCGTCAACAAGGCCCTCGCAAGATTGCCTGATTCAGGACTGAACAGTTTGTCTTTATTACACCTGTTCTCCGGATTCACTGGTCCATCGAATTTCTGGCACAGATCCGCCTGATCTGTGGCGTTTCTACGGTATTCCGGACCGTATCTTGAAACCTGCCTGATCAGTGATCCGGCTGCCGGAACAACATTTCCAGTCGGGAATATAGGGGAAGTAGAGGCAAGATGATAACGCTAAGGTCAAATAAAACAATACATATACGAGTCAATCAACTTTAATTATTTTTTAAACTAATCAACATTTATTAATTTTTTATTTTGAAAGCAAACACACCAGTCTTTCTGATTTGTACCATACAATATATATTTTTAATTAAACCTATATTTTCCCCATCTTAGCCCGTATGCGGGGCAAAATGAAACAGCGCTGGGAGAATTATGGGATATGAATTGTTGGCACTTTTCGCATTTAAAAGTGGTTTCATTCTCAACACCAGCAATTTGATAAGCCCATCGTCTAAGTTCTGTAGGATTAGTCCGAATACTTTTGCTTCCATATCATTGTAATCACATGTAAAGCTGCGTATCGAATACGCACGCCGCCTCGCGCGTCATGTTCGTCCGCGGACAATCTGTTAATAGTACAGTCGTGCTGTCGCTGAAAACCCCCGCAATCGGATAAAATTAAAAGGTCAGTTTTTTGACAGGTGATTCTGTAGGTGCCGCGGGTGCTAAATCCAAGTTTGCCTAAAATCGGGGTGTAGGGTTTTTTTAGGGGATGAAGGTGGATGGGGCTGGATTGATGCCAAACTACAACCCCTACGAGGTCGACGTCGTGAGATAAAATGTTCAGAAAAATCTGGGCTATAATTTTGTCCATAGCCCCGAAATCCTGGAAGTTCATTTTGGGGGTGAAAAAGTGGGGTGAAATTTGGAAAAATCAGTTTTAATTCAATAACTCTCTAGGAAAAAGTCGTACACTTTTTGTTCAAATGAGAACACTGTAGCCCTTGAAAAGACGCGTCGATCGAGTATTTCATCATCACTCTCCGATAATATCTTCACTGCCAAAAAAATTGTTGAAATACCGAAAAAAATTGTTTATTGAATAACTAAAAAACAATCAATTTTTCGGGTACGTTTAAAGTGTATGAAATGTGCAGAATAATTTTCTCTATGTTTTCGTTTCTATGGACCACCCTTGAATTTGGATTTTCCAACCCCTCTCGGAGGTTGGAAATTCAAAATGAAATTCTGGGAAAACTATTGACCGTACGAATTCGCCGCTGTGGAACAATTTGTAGCTTGAACTCTCAGCTACAGTTTTGTCAAAAGCGCCAAACTCGTATCTCTTTATTTTCGGTCAATACGTTTCCCAGAATATCACTTCGAATTTTCAGCCCCACGTGGGGTTCGATAAAGCAAAGTTCAAGGGTGGTCCATGGAAACGAAAATATAGAAAAAAATTCGTTTGTTTTTTTTAGTTATTCAATAAACAACTCTTTTCATACTTTAACAATTTTTACGCGTGAAGATATTATCGGATAGGGTTGATCAAATACTCGATCGACGCTTCTTTTCAAGGGCTACAACGTTCTCATTTGAACAAAAACTGTATGAATTTTTCCTCTAGAGTTATCGAATTAAAACTGATTTTTCAAAATTTCACCCCACTTTTTCACCCCCAAAATGACCTTCTACGACTTCGGCGCTGTGGACAAAAATAAAGCCCGGATGTTTCTGAAAATTTTGTCTCCCGGTGCCGACCTCTTGAGCGTTGTATTTTGGCATTAATCCACCCCCATCCCCTAAAAAAAACCCTACACCTCGATTTTTAGGCAAACTTGGATTTAGCACCCGCGCAACTTACAAAATCACCTGTCAAAAAACTAGCCTTCTAATTTTTTCGATTCGAATATACAGCACGACTCTATAATGTGCCGCGCGAGCCATTTTCCGAACGACTTTTGACAGAGCGCAGCAGCCGCACGCAGCCGCCGACCCAAATGCCACGCGCGACCAACAATCCAACTGCCGTAATCAGTTTTCGCTTAGCAACAACCAGGGGGGGACCACGGTCTGGACACTCCGGTTTTTAGTGGTTGTTTAGTGATGGGGGTAGGTCGCTTAGTAAAGCCATGTTGAAGTGCGTAGTGTAGGCACTAGAGACGCTGCGGTACTTTCTGCCCCGTTGACGAGGGACAGCGGCTGCGGGGGAGGGAAGTCTGCCTCAGTCTCACCCACGAACTTAACATACCTATTTATTAATATGGCGAATTTATAACACGTGGGTATATCTTTTCCGCGGAAAAACACGTCATTAATGGCAATCGAAACTTAAATCTTTGAAATCTAAGTGAGCTCGACAAAAATAAACGATTTTTAAAGATTACATTTACACTTCAGGTTTGGCGAGTTTATCTTATATCCGGTTAGTAGTCTAAATTTTATGAGTTTGAATCTCCATGCCTTGTTCTAGTAAATCCGTTCACGACATTGGGAATATCACATTATAATCTTCGGCACATTGAATACAAGTTATCTCCCTTATATGTCTTTTAATCTTTCATTTGATTCTGTTTCTCGGATATTTCAGGTTGTAAATTGTAGGTAAGTACAAATAAAAAGAAAACTGAGTTGATGAGGTATTTAATGTGACACTTGTACATTTGTTTAATTAGTTTTCATAGCTTTTTAGCTAAGCGCCGGTGGGAATAGGGAAATTTGATTTAATGTTCTTAGGGTGATATTTTTGAAAATCTAATTCAAGTTCATTTTTGTATGTATCTCAGTCTTTGAAACGCAGGTAAGTATGAATAAAAACACCGCTTCAATTTTATCCTTTTTTATTGTACATTTTTTTCCAAATTGAATAAATAAATAAATATGTATATAATGCAGAATATATATATATATATATATACATTGAATTTATTGCGTAACTTAAAACTTCATTAGTTTGTCAATTGTGACAATTTTTTATTCACCACAATTTTTTTTACATTTTCATATTTTATTGGTGAGCGTGTTGTCGCATCCTTAACCTAATGTAATATACTATCGCATAGGGAAGACTTTCACATCCATGTTCTTTACAGGGGAACATGAAGGTATACGTATCAAAAACTTTGTCAAGCGTTAAATCAAAGACGTCAGCACGAGAACAATATTCAGCGAAAATCGATTCTACATGCCGAATAAGATGAAAGAAATTTTGATTTGCGTGAATCAGACCGCCGCGTGATTTCATTTCAACCAATTGCGACACCGAAGATCCGCAGTTGGCGTTCAATTTCACGGCTTCTGTGCACGCTGCGCACGACTGGAATCTTTTTAGCACCTGTTTGCAATGGTAACCTGGAAATTGCACGAAACAAGTTTCGCAAATAATTTATAATACGAATTCCCCGGTCCTAAAATAAAAGAACTCGCATCTCATGCAGAGGCGGATGTAGATTTTTTTCTGGAAGAGAAATTGAGGGCCAGATGCGCAAATATTATTTCAAGTTTTACTTCCACAGCCTTTTCGGCTTTTTACAAGGCTCCACTTATATGTCCACCGCTCTACACTTGTTCTTTCTCTCTATCATCCCCCCTCCCCATTGCGGCCGCAGCCGACTTCCCCCTCTGTATTATATTCATCATGACATTTCTGTCATGGGTATAGGGAAACTGCGGAAAACCTATACCAATACAGCCGGTCACGAGTTCGCTTCCCAGCCTCGGAGCTAGTCGCGTTTCTTCAAGAAATAGCTCACAGGCTACAGCCATACCCATCCGACACACACACGTACCGGTCCGTGTGCGCGACATCTGTGTACAACTGGAGCTACGTCACGCCTGTGTTTTTATTTCTCGACGAAACTACGAGACGGTGATTCGAACCCGCGACCTCCCGATGTGTTGATTTCAGAGGCAGGTACGCTAACCACTAGACCAACACATCGGTTCAGATGCGCAAATATTATATTATGATTCTAGGACTCCTTGGGTTTGTTTGTATAGTAAATTTGGACCGTCTAGGGGAGGGGGCACGTGCCCCCGTGCCGTCCCCGCCGTCAATCCGCCCTTGATTTCATATCGCCACGTATAATGTAAGCTAAATAAGTAAAGATAAGCAATGTAATATTTTGCACACTACACGAAGCGTTGATGTTAGTGCGATGTACATAATGTCTACTTTTACAATATCTACTTACGTTGTGTTAGATTAAGGAATATTTCGTAAAGAGATTAAATTAAAAGGGAAAACCCTTTTAGGGTAGGAGAAAGTGCATAATCATGCTCGGAAGGAAGTTGAATGATATCGTCGGCCCAGTCGTTGTTCTGCAATACGGCATCCAGTTTCTGCCGAATCTACCACTGATACTCCGCACTTTTGCCTTGGGGATTGTCGCCGTAAATGCTTTTTAGCTCCGTGATAGAGATCAAGGTCACCGGCTTGATATCTGACGAAACCGTACAATTTCCGTGTTTTGGAGGTGTTAGGCCCGGAATGTTAATGAGTGGGCTGAGATTAATTTTCCTGAACGACTTAAAAATATTCAGTCTCCTAATCTATCTCGAAAGATTTTTGTCGGGTTAGCTATTAAAGCGCTAGGCGCACCTATCCAGTGGGTTAAAATAAAAGAATTGGGAGGATCAAATAAAGGTAAAGAGTATCCTCCGGACGGATATGAGTAGTAGAATACATATATGTATTGCTATAATAAATCTGAGAAATTGACAATGACGATTACAATTTTGATACAATTTGGTTGTTATCGCAGTTTTCTTCCGTAAATTAATTCGATTGATGACTCGATACAATTTAATACGATTACATAAAATACGGGCAGATCGGACTTACGGTTGATGAACTTGTAATTTGATACCGTGTTGACGCTAGACGTTCGGGTCTCCTCGGAGACAGTGCAATCGTATGGCACTCACGTACGCAAATTACACGTTGAATTTTTGGTAGTTTGGAATTTGGTTGAACGAATAATTGTTTCTACGCACTACTAATGAGTTCTTATCGGCCTGCGAAGCGTAATGAGATGCTGCACCTCAGTGCCTCACTTTACCCTCGGGCAGTGATGTTTGATCGCGAAGAATCGAAGACGCGTACTCGGAACTAACTTGCAAGGGCACGGAAAAAGACTGAGAGGACAGAGTGCCTTGGCCTCTGTCGAGCTCCGCTCAGTCCTAAGATTCGCGAGAGACTCCCTAATTTGGCTGTAACTCGATGGTGGGTTGCTTCTTGATTTTTAAGTAAGTCAGCGATTTTAATTATCGCTGAGCAACAATTTTCGAAATGGGTATAGGACTGAACGACCGAGGCTTCTTCCGTGTCCTCGTTGAGAGTCATTCGCATCGCAAGTTGCAAGACTCAGCATTGTGAAGAAATCGAAGTTGAAATTGCCAGAATGAATGTTGGTTTTGCAATGGAGGTTTCGCATGCTGGAAAGAATGTGTCATTTCGCAACGTAGGGTTCAAACGAGTTCGCGTTGGAGTGAAAAAGGAAATAGTTTCGTATAAAATATATATAATTAAGACAATAGAACTTAGAAAACGAGATACGGATATAACACCCCCCTTGTTAGATTGAAGCGCGGGGATGGAGTTCGCGAGATTCAAGTGGCTCGTCCCCGAGTCACAACCAGGGGTGAGTTGGTCTTCTATGTTACACTAGCGTAACCGCTGGTTTCGGGCTTGTCGGCGAGTTCGTGGAAGTCGGTTGGTACACCATCATTGGTGGAATGCGCTGCTGCAGATTGTTACCCAGTGATTGGAGGGGCTCCGTGCGACGAGATTTGAAGCACTTCCGGTAGCATCCCATGAGTATTGTCGGGATGCTGTTACGCAGGGCATAGACGCCTAATCCTAAAGAGGTAGCCATTGAAATTCCTATGCTTCCAAAAGTCCAACCTTTGTGGTTATGGTACCACTTGCTGCTCTCCTGTTTCTTGGACAGCTCCTTGAGATGTTTTTCCGCAGCATCGAGGTGATATTGAGTGCAGTAGGCGGTCGGTAAACGTTGTCAATCGATGATGAGATTGAGTCTGACGGCGGTAAGGTGACATGTACCGAGAAGCCAGTGCAACCAGGGTCTAATTGGAATATGCCGGTTCCTCGAAGGGTGATGGAGACAGTGGTTCCTTGACGGCATCGGATTTGTACGGTTTCCGGATTTCTTGCAACCTGTAGCCTCTGTCAGCGATACTAGTACCAAGCGCGACCAAGATTACCGTAGCGCTAAGGTACTTCTCCATTTTGCCCTCAGGTGAACCTGAAACAGATACTCGCTCGAGCGCTTGTTAGATGGCCAACTTGAACTTATTGGGATGTTTCATTTCGGGCTTGCCACGACTATTAGTGTACACTATGTTTCCTTTTTCTGTGATGTCAGTAATTTCGTAAGGCCCGTGGTAGTGAGGGCTAAGCTTTCCTTTACGAGGTTCTTGGATTACGTACACATCGTCGCCTACATTGAAGGAAACGGCGTGCGCTTCGCGGTCGTAATTGTATTTGGAATGCCGTTTTGCTGAATAAAGATTTCTTGCCGCGACATGTCGAATTTCGTCAAGTCGAGTGATAAAGTCGGTCATGTATTCCGTGTATGTGTCGATTTTCTCTACAGACGGGAACGCAGAAATCGGCCGCGAATTCCTCCCGTACATGAGTTCATATGGGGTGAAATTTGTCCCCGTATGCACGGATGTATTATATGCGTGCATGGCGAAAGGTAGGAGTTCGTCCCAGTCGTCAAAACGATCATGGAAGGCTCTTAGGTATTCCGCTAGAACAGCATGACTGCGTTCAAGCGACCCGTTTGACTGAGGACGGTACGCCGTGGTCATTATCCTTTTTACCTTGAAGATTTCGGCTAGTTGTTCGAAAAGGTTGCTTGTAAATGCGGTACCACGATCAGTGAGGATGGTCTTCGGAGGGCCGTACAAGGCAATCCACTGTTTTGATAATGCTAAGGCCAATGTTTCTGCCTTGATGTTTGGTACTGGCACAGCTGCGCAGAATTTTGAAAAGTTATCCTGGATGGTGAGGATATGTCGGTTTCCCCTGGGTGTAATATTAAGAGGGCCGACAGTGTCGAGAGCAATTTTTTCGAAGATTTCTGCGGGTGTGTCGGTGATTAGCATTGGTTCTCGCGTTTTTACTCGGGCAAGTTTTTGTTTTTGGCAAGTCTTGCATTGTCGGATAAAGGTTTCCGTTTCTTCTTTCATTCCTTTCCACTGATATCGTTCCCGAAGACGTCGGTATGTTTTTACCATGCCCTTGTGTCCTCCAATGAGGCTTTCGTGCGCCTCCCGAATTATTTCATTCCGATGCTGAGGGGGTGGATCGGTTTGGACAAATCCACTGCAAATAGTGATTGTAACAGGCACCCCGTGGAAAGTGCATTCTAACATCTCCTTGAGGGTGTCATAAGGGAGATCCTCGAGGTCGTCTCCACGCTTGGACATTCGTAGAGATCGCAGTCGGTAACGCACTACGGCCGTGTGCAGATTTTGTAGGCATTCGGCAATATCGTGGAAACTGGATTTGTCGAAGTGATGCTGCTTATTGACAATGCTTAGAGTTTTGAATTTTCCTTTTGTTGTTACAACTATGCGTCCCTTGGAAAGGCTGCGTTTTTGGAGGTTCTGTACGTCGATCTTTCCAAGATCCGAAAGCAATTGACTAATATTATTCAAAGGCATGCCGTCAGCGTTGAGGAAGTGTGCTATATTGTCTTTGTCGTGGGTCAGCGCCTCTCGACTCAGTTTAATAACACAATTTCCATCGGTGTCCGAATTGACGGGTTGTTGATCAGTGTCAGATTGCACAATGTCGGAATCGCTTGAGTCAGCATCGACGTATGCAGCCGATGTACCGATTACATGTGCGGTATCTTGTGCTACTGTTTCGCACAGTGTCGAAGGCGGTCGAGTTGATTGGGGCAAAGTCAAAACTTGCGGGTCTGTCGTGATTTTCCTTGGTATGCAATCTCGCTGGTTCTTGGATGGTACTATCCCGATCGTCGTCGATGTCCCTGGAAACGGGCTAGATTTAGCCACAGGTTTACAGGATGGGATTGGTGTCGGGATGGTTGATTTCCGATTGATAGGAACAACGTGTGAAGTTTCCAGATGTGGTCTCGAGATCTCAGACTCTGATCTTCGGACTCTCGTTCCTTGAGGGCGTTGCTGAGGTCATGGATGCATTGATACCCTTTTTCTATTAAGTAACCCAGGTCTTCTGGAGATGATGGGTAATCCTCGACTATTGGTTCTTCGTCAGGTACCTCGCGTAACCGTATGGAATTATCAAAGCGTAAGATTGATTTTTGAAGCTCTTCGAGGAATCCTAAGGATGGTTTGCCATGTTTCGTCACGATGGCCTCCGGTGTCGGTTTCTCTGGAGTTAATGTTCTGTCCGTGATGTTTTCGGGCTCACTTTCGCTGGAAGGTGGGGGAGCGACCTCGATAATGATGTTGGTTGCCTCTGGTATCGGGGGCTCTATGGTCGCCTCGGCCTCGGGCAAGAAAACATCGTCGCAAAAATTCTCAGCGTTCAAGGGGTCGACGGGCTTTTCTTGATTATCGGTGATTCCTTCTTCGCTGGGTAGCATGCTGCGATGAGCAGTGCGAATTGGTGGTACGAGGTCTGTCGAAGATTCGTCACTCATGAGGTCAGAATCTGGCTCTTTGTAAGTCACGCGCTTTGCGAGCGGTCGAATTTCTTCTCGACGTTTCACTCTAGCGCCGATTGAGCCGATTTCTCGTTTGGATTCTGCTCCGGCTAAAGGTTTGGTTAGACCCTTGCTTGCAGGCGGACGATCACGGGAACGCTGCAGGACAGAGGTTGCCGGTGGGGGACCACTTTTCGTGCGCGATTTTACGCCTGACACGCCTGGTTTTTGTATCGGAAAAGCGGTGACGGTGGCGACAGGGTTACGCGACAGCGCGTCGGCATTCTGATTGAGTTTTCCTGGCTTATATTTTGCGATGAAGTGATATTCCCCAACCTTTACCCTCCAACGTGCACGTCGGTTGGATTGGTCGGTCATATTGTGTAACCAGGCAACAACTTGGTTGTCGGTAACAAGTGTGAAGGGGCGTCCGTATAGATAGGGCCGGAAGTATCCTATCGCCCAGGTGGCTGCTAAACACTCCTTATCGTTGCTATGATAATTATTTTCAGCTTCGTTCAAGGTTCGTGATGCGTATGCGATAGGTCGTTCTTTATCATCAATTATTTGGCTCAGTACTGCACCAAGGCCTGCATCGGAAGCATCGGTGGCGAGAATGAACGGTTGGTTAAAGTCCGGGTATTGTAAGACGGGCTTTCTACAGAGAGCGTCACGAATTTCGTCGAAACTTTTCTGTTCTTTCTCGGTCCATACGAATTTTCTTTCTTTCCGCAATAAGTCGCTTAGTGGTCTGGCCTTGATAGCGAAGTCCTTGATGAAGCGCCGATAATAATTGGCAAATCCATGAAATTGTCGTACCTCTTTGGTATTCGTAGGAGCAGGATAATTTTTCACCGCTTCTACCTTCAAAGGGTCAGGTCGAACTCCATCTCGGGAAATAATATGCCCCAAGTAGGTCACGTCCGTTCGAAGGAACTGACATTTCTCCGTTTGTAGGGTTAGATTAACCTGCCGAAGACGCGTGAAAAGATTCCGCACTCTTCGGCCGTGCTCTTCCAAAGATGGGGAATAGATGATGATGTCATCGAGATAGACGAACAGCTCGATGGCGTTGAGTCCCGTAAGTGCCACGTTCATATGCCGTTGGAAAACAGGAGGACCGTTACGCAATCCGCACGGCAAACTCGTAGTGTCCTTCGGGAGTAGAGAATGCCGTTTTAGGCCGATCCTTCGGGTCTATTTCAATTTGATGGAACCCACTGGCCAGATCGAAAATGCTGAAATATTTGGCGCCACCCAGTTGGTCCAAAATATCAGTGATATTTGGTAGGGGATAAGCATCCGGTAAGGTTTTTTCATTCAATGCGCGATAATCGATGACAACGCGCCATTTTCGATTCCCGTTGGCATCCGATTTTTTGGGAACAATCCACAACGGAGAATTGTATGGAGAGGCGCTGGGCTGAATTTTTCCTTCATTCAGGAGCTTCTCCATTTGTTTCTTAATTTCTTCTTTGTGAATTACCGGGTAACGATATTGACGAGTATTCACTGGCAACTCATTCGTGGTCGGTATCGTACATTTCATTAGCCTTGATCGGCCCAATTTATCGCCTGGTAAGTGAAAACGGTCAGGGAACGCGGCTACAAGTGAACGTACATGTTCCGCTTGTTCATCGTTGAGATAGTCCACTTTGAGCAAATCCAGGATTCCAGTAACGCGATCTTTGCCAAGGATAGAATTTTCATCGGGTGAGTCCGAATCTGAAATTTCTTCAGGAGGTCCTCGATATTCAAATGGAATTAAGTATTGGGGTGGAATAGTGACCTCCACGTTTTGCTCGGTCGTGTTGATTGCCATTACGTAACAACTACCATTGAGGTTGGTCACGGCGGCTTCGCCCATGAAAACACCTTCATCAGCTGTTAAACGCGGAAGATATCCCTCTTGCAATGTTGTGTTCTTGAGTTTTATTTGTATCGGCTGTCGGGTGCGAGCGCGGATAGTAACGCGAGTAGCAAATTCGCTGAGATTCGCTGAGTCTGCAGAGTCGGGTAACATCGGGGTCACGCGCTGTTCGGTGTTTACCGAAAAACTGCATACATTTGTATTTTTGTATTCGGACCTAATTGGTTTTGTAGGGCGACTAGCAATTATTAAGGCACGATGATGGTATGATATTTCGGCGAGTTCCTGCTCCAGATATTCCTCGCCTAATATGCCCACGCCTGGCGAGGGGAGGGTTGCTTTGAAAACGTAAAATTTGATTGGTTGATCGAATACGTTTACTATCGCTGTACCGATTGCCGTTAGCATTTCGTTATCGCAAATTCCGAGTACTCCGACTTGATCATCCTCATTGATCGTAACGGTTCCGAGGAGGGCGTTAACTTCAATCATATTGATAACCGCACCGCTATCTGCCAAAAATCTCGCCTTATTATTCTTTAATTCGAGCGCCGGGACTTCCACGACAGCTTTTGGTTGTTTGGCGCTGTTTTGTAAGTTAACAGTTACGATTAAAAGTTCACAGCGGGAGTTTTGGCGCGATTTTTGTTGAGCAGCCGTCGACGCGTCGTTCGGACGACTGGGAATCTCGTTTAAAGTCGGATCTCCTTTTAAATCAACGGTCCTTACCGGGGGAGTGTTGTTTCTACGGCTAGAGGAATTTCGGGGAGATTCCGGCGTACGTCTGTCATTCGATGGACTTCTATTGTGCACGCGTTCGCGACTGTAAGTATCTCGGTTCCGCGAGCGGTACTCTCGTTTCAATATCCCTCTAGGAGGACTGTTACTTCTGTCTCGTGACGTGGGGTCATACTTGTGACGTGCGCGGGATCAGCAGGGACAGTTTCTGCAATCCTTGCACATCAATTCTTCAATATAGGTCACGTACGCACGTCGATACGGTGAGAAATCTTGACTCTCGCAGGACAGCGATCTACCATTCTCGTCAGAGGAACTGTCCCGACGGTAGTAACTGCGCCGCGGTTCTATGTGATCTCTACGTGAACTTATTCGTTTTCGGGATCGTCGGATCCTCTTTTCGTCTTTGCACGCGAGTTCGTACGCGGATTGGAGGGTCGCCGGGTCACGGCTGTGCACATACGCTCTTATATTGTCAGGCAAGCCGTCAATGTAAACATCGAGAGTGCGAGCCTCGAGTCTACTTTTTGCCGATCTTGCAACATCGTTGCCATCGGTTTCTTCGACTTCGCTCACAGCTTTCCGAAAATAGCATTGAAGGCGTGAGCAGAAATCTGACACGTCTTCATCGCTTCTCATTTGTGCATCAAGAAGACGACTGCGATAATACTCGTAATCCCGATCAGGTGAAAACTTTTCTTTAAGGCTTTTCAAAATTTGATTGGCGGAAGTGAAAGCTTTTCCTTCAACATGTGTGCGAGCTCTACCTCGGAGTTTGGCCAAAATTCCATTTAGAAGTCTGGCTTCCGCTCCTTCAGGTAAGCCCTGTTGAAGTGCTTGTATTACAGTTTCGTAATCCGAAAATTTCCAATTTCGACCGTCATATTTCAGAATTTTGTCTGTAGCATCTTTAACTGTGAGGTAATCTAAGTAGGCAGAATTGTCGAGTATAGTCTGATTTTGCGTGGTAGTATCATTGTTAATTTCAGCCATTTTTAGTTGGTCTAATTTTGATTTGACTCTTTTTTTATTTTTTTTTATTTTATTAAATAAGCATAGAATATTAACCGTAGATAGTGATAGCCATCCCACCGCTGCCACCAATTTGTTAGGCCCGGAATGTTAATGAGCGGGCTGAGATTCATTTTCCTGAACGACTTAAAAATATTCAGTCTTCTAATCTATCTCGAAAGATTTTTGTCGGGTTAGCTATTAAAGCGCTAGGCGCACCTATCCAGTGGGTTAAAATAAAAGAATTGGGAGGATCAAATAAAGGTAAAGAGTATCCTCCGGACGGATATGAGTAGTAGAATACATATATGTATTGCTATAATAAATCTGAGAAATTGACAATGACGATTACAATTTTGATACAATTTGGTTATTATCGCAGTTTTCTTCCGTAAATTAATTCGATTGATGACTCGATACAATTTAATACGATTACATAAAATACGGGCAGATCGGACTTACGGTTGATGAACTTGTAATTTGATACCGTGCTGACGCTAGACATTCGGGTCTCCTCGAAGACAGTGCAACCGTATGGCACTCACGTACGCAAATTACACGTTGAATTTTTGGTAGTTTGGAGTTTGGTTAAACGAATAATTGTTTCTACGCACTACTAATGAGTTCTTATCGGCCTGCGAAGCGTAATGAGACGCTGCACCTCAGTGCCTCACTTTACCCTCGGGCAGTGATGTTTGATCGCGAAGAATCGAAGACGCGTACTCGGAACTAACTTGCAAGGGCACGGAAAAAGACTCAGAGGACAGAGTGCCTTGGCCTCTGTCGAGCTCCGCTCAGTCCTAAGATTCGCGAGAGACTCCCAAATTTGGCTGTAACTCGATGGTGGGTTGCTTCTTGATTTTTAAGTAAGTCAGCGATTTTAATTATCGCTGAGCAACAATTTTCGAAATGGGTATAGGACTGAACGACCGAGGCTTCTTCCGTGTCCTCGTTGAGAGTCATTCGCATCGCAAGTTGCAAGACTCAGCATTGTGAAGAAATCGAAGTTGAAATTGCCAGAATGAATGTTGGTTTTGCAATGGAGGTTTCGCATGCTGGAAAGAATGTGTCATTTCGCAACGTAGGATTCAAACGAGTTCGCGTTGGAGTGAAAAAGGAAATAGTTTGGTATAAAATATATATAATTAAGACAAAAGAACTTAGAAAATGAGATACGGATATAACAGAGGCTTGATTACGCTGTATACAGACGGCAGCATGTACAACTGGAAAAACGTAGGACAGTTGGAGTGGCCGTTGCAGCCCGCACATTGGCGTAATGTGCCGAAAAATTTCTAAAACCGACAAGGAACAGTTTATTGTGCAGGAGGCCGATTTTTGTTGCGACAGATTTAAAAAAATTGGCTAAGACAAAGGGTGTTGTTCCGAAAAGCCCATACCCCTCATCAATTCGGAATGTCGTGTACTCGTGTATTTTGACTCGCTGATAACAACGATGATAGTGAAAATACCCGCAAATTTGATTTTCAAGGTCATAACTCACGAAATCAGATTTTTTTAAAAGTTGTTCTATTTTATTTTAATAAATGTAGGTCTTAGAGAAAAATACTTTCTACAAAAGATGTAGCCCATTAAAAGATTGACCTTTTATGTTCTATGTTTTCGTCTTTCATGTTTTTTTGCTTTTGTCTAAAACTATAAACTTCGAGAAAAATGGGTACATTTTACTAAACGCCATTTCCATTTGTACATAAGTACATTTTGCTGAACTCCATTAGTTTCGGTATTATCTACTTACGCACTTTAGCGCAATAAAGGTTTAGTTTAATCTTTAAAATGCATGTGTATTTTTTTGCTTTTTTTGTGCGGGTTTGTTCCGGTACGCGGATATCAAAACCCAAACTTCCCGCGGTAAAGTGCGTAAGTAGATAATATTAAAACAAAGGGAGCTTAGCAAGTTGTACTTATTGGAGTATTATTCCATCTTTCGCTAAACTGAATGGTTTTAGACAGAATCTATATAGAATATAAGTTATCAATCTTTTTATAGGCTACAACTTTTGCAGAGAAGATTTTTCTCTAAGATCAACATTTATTAAAATTAAGTAGAAACACTTTCAAAAAATAAGCTTTTGTGAGTTTTGACCTTGAAAATAAAATTTTCGGGTATGTTCACTATCATATTTGTGATTCGCGAGTCAAAATATATGGGTTCACGAAATTCCAAATTAATCAGCGGTATGGACTTTTCGGAACTTTATGCAAGACAAATATACATTACTTTGAAATTATCCTGATTGATTTTTCCAGTCAGTAAATATTGGAAATCGAATTCGTCAATCAAATAACGGCATAGGTCCATCGTCGATTGACGAGATATTCTTAAAGCTTGCGAAGTTTGAACACTAAGAAACTCTTCTAGAAGGATATCTCGTGTTATCACAGCTGATTCCCATTCGTTCAATTGTTATAATGAATTTTCGAGAATCTAGCAAGATATAAATAATAATGAAACTACTTAGTGTAGCCTTCCCTCTATCCCATTCTAAATTTGGCAGTCCCTATTAATTATGTACCTTGAAGTCATTAGACTGTGGCGTAAGTGCTTCATTTCGCGTTTTCCGGTTCATTCCGTCAAACATATTAAGATGTTTGCAAAAAGGAATTGTCCCGTCGCACCCAATGATCCCTTCGCACCCATGCGACAAATAAAACTGAAGTCCGTGAGCAACAGCATTGCTGAAAATCTGTAACACAAATACAAAGTTTGTTCACTAATACATTATATTTAAAAAGACACGAAGAATCCAAAATGACACCATCTGTTTTGTTCTATGCTAACGTACCTGAGTCGTCAGTCTGGCGCGCATTTTGGCGGTGTTGTCCAGCGAAACATGTCTGCGTGTTATTTTTGGACATGCACGGGCATTTCCCACATGGTCTTTGTCCAAATTATACAACACCTCGAAGTACTTCCAGCGAACGTAGTTACTCGTAGATTTTAACTAGGTAATAATGCGAGCTTTATGCATTATATACACACTATGTTAAGTAATGTATGACATATGGCATCACCATTTATTTGATCGAAGTTTTGCACATACAAAAGTCAATTTCGATTACAAAGTCCCAAAAACTTCTTTATCGTGGTGTTAAAATTAAATCTTTACTTGTAAAATAACTGATATAAGACGAATAAGGTAAGTAAGCATTTTATTTCAGAATAAACGAAAATATAAACCCTATTAAGGATTTACATTTTTTAATGAAATTTCTCGTAATATATTTGTTAGATAATATAACTCAAACGATTCTTCAAGTTTTTCTTTTTACAGGAGCCGCGGTATTTTATCGAAAGTATGTATAAATTTTCATGTAATATTTTATTTCCAATTGCTCCAGAATTAGAGGAAGTATGTGTATGTATCTAATGTTGTTATTCTTTCTCTTCTTGTAGATACTGGTTTATATTTTCTAGGTACTTCAGCAATTTTATGGACGGTATGTATATATTATAATTATTTTTTCTACTTGTGCATTTATTTTATAAGACGGTACGCACGTATGCCAATTAAAACGTTTTTATCGTACTTACGAATAAACATTCTAAAACTACAGATTTCGATCTCACAACCTACTCGCAGTTTCCCTGTGTTGTACAGCCCGTTTCAGATGTTTTTCATGACGTGGTAGATGTCGGAAAAGGCGAAGACTTTCCTCTTGTCGTCCAAAAGGTGCGTGAACCATGTTTTAGTATTTTCCATTTTCCCGCTGATACCCAAAAGCGACCACATTTTCGAGTTCGTTGCAGCACCGTTGGCGACAATCCCTTGAATCTTCGCTCCGCATTGCTCGAAATATGCAATAGCTTTCGCAGAAATTTTCGCGAGCTCTTCACCTTTTACAGAGATTTTCGAAGCAAAAACAGCGATCGGCTGTGTTCATTTAGCAGCAAGCGGCTGGAACATAAATACGAGACCATGTCCCATGTAGGTTTGGCCAATCGAACCATAGCGGCCAATACTTGGAACAATGTTGGCGGGGCGATAATCGATTACCCAATTGTACGCCAATGCTCGGCGGAGTAGTGACTAGCCAACATTGGTTTGCCGATACGAGGCCAATGTTCAGCCAAATATAGACTCGCTAATCATTGGCTTGTCGATACGAGGCCGATGTTTGGCGAAGTATAGACTGGCCAATCATTGGTTTTCCAATACGAGGCCAATGTTCGGCCAAGTATAGACTCGTTCATTATTGGTTTATCAATATGCGGCCGATGTTTGACGGAGTATAGACTCGCCAATCATTGGTTTGCCGATACGAGGCCACTGTTCGGCCAAATATAGACTCTCCAATCATTGGCTTATCGATACGAGGTCGATGTTTGGCGAGGTATAGACTCGTCAATCATGTTTTTGCCGATACGAGCCCAATGTTCGGTAAAATATAGACTCGCTAATGATTGGCTTGTCGATACGAGGCCGATGTTTGGCAAAGTATGGATGCGCCAACGTTGATTCGCCGATACGAGGTCAATGTTTGGCCGAGTAACGCATGATCGAACCGCAATTCGTATATTGACGATTCATTGCTTCGCGTCGAATTCATTGAGAGACGAGATAAACATTTTTTACGAGTCCATTGGACATTAACTCTTGGACATCCATTGGGCATTACTCTTAACAAATATACTACCAAATCAATGCACTCATTGTTGGCCGATTCTCGAACGAGCTCATACGCGATACTCTGCCGATTTTTATGAACCATCCTACACTGACAGAAAAATTCTATTAATATTAACTAACCGCGTCTATTTATTTCTTTTTATTTGATTGAACTAGATTTTTCGTGAAATCAAATTTTTCCTATTGCATTCCATTATTGGAATTATTCGTTTTAAATATATATATATTTATTGAAGTTAAACTTGAACTAATGAACTAATGGTCTGTCTTTATTGAAACAGACAAATCAAAGGGTTGTGAGGCTAGAGAGGGTGTAGAGAGAGGAATTATATATATATATATATATATATATATATATATATATATATATATATATATATATATATATATATATATATATATATAGGTTATGTTTGGAAATTCTATAACATGTCATTCGATAAAACTCTCTAATTATAACAATGATATCAAGTAATTGATATAGTTTCTGTGATAGAAATAATTATGAGAATCGATTTGGTCGCTTATGCCATATCTGCGATTCAGATGTTACAAGCACTCGGTGGGATAGGGGCAGCGTGCGTAGCTATGAACAGGTAGGTTCCAGGTTCGAGTCCCATATAGGTGAAATATTTTCTTCCAACTAATCGTTTCAAAAGACCAGGTAATGACGAATTACAATACAAAAATAAATATATTTTTTTGGCAGTGCAGGACCTACTTTGGTGATCTATATCGGGTCACAATTATCTGTCACGACTCGGTCTATAATCGGGCCAAGCTCGAGTGCCAATGATGGCAATCTTAACGGGGACTTATTTTTGGCCGATTCTCGAATGAACTCCTACGCGATGCTCGGCCGATTCTCATAAGCCATTCTAGGGCCAATATTGATTGCGAATATCGGGCCGCTCTTATCATCCGAGGCTCGGTCGATGATCGGGCCAAGCTCGAGTGCAAGCTCGGCGTCAAGCATCGGCCAATCGTTGGCCATCACCGATCACCCTACATGGGGTGTTGCCTGGTCGTTAATGTCGATGGACTATTTCCCATCATCGCCAAGGTCCGTTAAGGCCATGTGCCACACGCCAGAAAATTTCGACGCGGCCTCTCGTTACGTCGGTAGCGCAGATCTCGTAGTTTTTAGCTACGAGTCGCTACCGACGGACAGCGCAGCGATCGCGAATTCGGTCTCGATGCTTCGCACTGGGACGAAGAGTCGAAGCCAAATAGACGACGATCGCTGAGCGCGCGCGCGAGCGTGTGTGTGTGTGTTTGCTACGCCGACGGCATTGCAGAAAGAACAAATCCGTTCTCTCACGCCGTTCGGTCGTACGCAAGCACCTTACATCTATGTACGTGTCACACAATTCACACAACTATGCGTAGCGACCACGGTACGCTTGTATTGGAAGCATGCGCTCGCTCGGCAGGAGAGCGGTGAAACTTTGTTGCATTTTACATTGTATATGCAGCCATTAAATCGTTTTTTTTTCGACGACGGCCACAACCAAAAGACAGGCATTTCCCCATACTTTTTAAATTCATTTAAACAAATAAGCTCGAGCACAATTTGTAACATCGATGCCGCTTATCGTTAACGATTTCGACCCCAGCCAAAATTTCGAGCGACCGAAATTGCTCGAACCTCACTCTACAAAAGAGTGGTAAAATTTTGCAATGCTCATTATTTAATCAATTGCGTTCAGCATTTTATCTCTGCCAGGGTTCATATTTGGCAGCATTTTTGCTGGTCAGCTTCTCGAACAATCAAGATCGCTAGCCTCGCTCTACGAAAGAGCGGTGAAATTTTGCGATCGCGCATTGTTTAAACAAATGCCCTCGAATCGATTTTTTTGTTGACGGCGGTCATCGGTGGAAATTTCTTTATGGTTGAACTTTCTAGCAAACAGGGTTTGGTAGAGACTCGTATGGTGGAAGGGTGCTAGCATTCCTCCACTTTTTTAAAATTAATTTAAACAAATAAGCTCGAAGACTATTTGGCATCTCGATGGCGCTCATCATCAACGAATTCGATCTCTGCTAAAATGTCGAGTCACGACCGAGATCGCTCGAGACTCACTCTACAAAAGAGTTGTAAAATTTTACAATGTTCTTTGTTTAAGGGGTAAGGCCACTGTAACGGCCCAAAAAAAAAGGTTTTTTCACTAATTTTTTGCTCCCGAAATTGAAGGTATTTGAAAAAAAAACTTTTAATGGTGTTATCGGGCATACATTAAACTTTATTATAAAATTTTTTTACAGTAAAAAAAAAAACAAAATGGCGGTTCCACAGCTATCTTCCCGGGACATGTTTTGCTTCCAGGGCTCCGCGGCACGCAGCACCACTGGTGCACTTTTGAATCTAGAACAAAAAAAAACCATTAATCTAGAGGGCTATAGCTAGAGAATGTCGATCGGATTTTAAAAAGTATCAATTTTTGTGGATTTGGCGTGCGTTTGAAAAAAAAATTGATTTTTGACGAAAAAAACGGCAAGTTTTTTGTTAATAAAAAATCAATAAATAAAGTTCTTGAAAATTCCGATCGACATTCTCAAGATAATGTAAATGTTCACATCTGGTTAAAATTTCAAGTAAAAAAAAAATGAAAATTGTTCGAGTTATGCTGCGTGCCATTTTGAAAAACCATGTTTCGAGAAAAACGCGTTTAACGTTTTGCGAATAGTTTTTTATTGGAAAAAATTAAAAAAAGAAGTTAAAAGGATTTAAACTATTTTTAAACTAGAGGGTTTAAACTATTTTTTAAGCCAATAAAAAAAAATCGATTTTTCAAAAAATTTACAGTGGCCTTACCCCTTAAACAATTGCGGTCGGCATTTTTTTCTGCCATAACTTATCTTCGGCAGGTTGTCTGCGGCCGACCAAATTCGCGAGCGAACGAAATCGACCGGATCTGACTCTGTGAAAGAGTGGTAAAATTTTATTGTTACTGCAAAAAAAAATACGTTTAGCATTTTTTCTCTCTGCCGGAATTCATCTTCGGCAGGTTTCTCCACGGATCGAATTTTCTAACAATGACGATCGGAGAAATCTCGCTCTACAGAAGAGCGGTAAAATTTTACTATCGCGAATTGTTTAGAGGTCATCGGTGTAAAATTTTCGAAAAATCGTTTTGTTGGAAGCACTTTTAAAAAATCCTTGGAAACTTAAAATATGTACAATGCTCTTTGTTTAAACACTTCCGTTCGCCACTTTTTTCTCTGCCATGGCTTATTTTCGGCAGGTTGGCTGCGGCTGACCAAATTCGCGAGCGAACGAGATTGACCAAGTCTCACTCTGCGAAAGAGTGGTGAAATGATATATTTATTGCAAAAAAAAATACGTTTAGCACTTTTTCTCTCTGCCGGAATTCATCTTCGGCAGGTTTCTCCAAGGATCGAATTTTCTAGCAATGACGATCGGAGAAGTCTCGCGGAGAAGAGTCGTAAAATTTTACTATCACGAATTGTTTACAGGTCATCGGTGTAAAATTTTCGAAAAATCGTTTTGTTTGAAACACTTTTAAGAAATCCTTGGAACCTTAAAAAATATGATGCATATTCACCATTTACAGTAATGGTTTTCACCATTAACAATAGTTTGAAAAATAGGACAAAAAATGACATCTTATGGTTTTTCAGTAAATCTACTACTCCATTACAAATATTGGTAGAAAGACTAATGTCGCCACGTTTATTTTTCAGCTTAATGTACCCCCAATAGCCGTGTAAATTTTCAAATTGATCCATCGACCCGTTTTGGCGAACCGATCGATCCAAGTTTTACAAAAGAATTAAAGAAACAAGTGTTCCTAAACATCGTGTAATCATTATCAAAATGAAAATACGGATTTTCTTCGACTATTTTTAGAACTTGGCAGTAGTTGCTTGTTAAATTTTAGAAAAAAATTGAGATATTAAAAAAAAATTGTAATCTGTTCATATTTGTAACATTTTTCAGGAAACAATGGTGACTCGTCGTTGCCACGCTTCGGCTTTTGCGCACCATAATTTCACTCATCTTTAATTGCATTGATTAAAAGTTGATACCCCCAAGCAGTATTCACTAGTCGATCTGATAACTTGTATGCCATTAACTGTAGATATTTTCTGCGAAGGTTATCAGGGATAAAAAAAACACTTTTTTCAAAAATGATCTCTTGTTTGGAAGGAAAAACCAATGAACAATTTTTTTCAAAAACTAATCTTTTTTTCGGTAAGTTTTTTCTACGTTTTGGTAAAAAAAATGAATCTAATGTTCTTGTAAACTCTCATTTTTTTTTCAATTTTTGATCATGCCTAGTTTTGAAAAAAATATTGTTTCCCATAACCCTAATAACCTTCTTAGAAAATATTGAGAATTAATTGCATAAATGTTCTCAGATCGACTATTAAATACAGCTTGACAGTATCAACTGGTGCGCAAAGGCCGAATCGTATAAAAAATGAGTCAGTATTGTTTCCTGAAATATTTTACAAATTAAAAAAAAATGTTAATCTCTCAGATTTTTTTCTTATATTTAACAAGCAACTAGTGCCAAGTTTTGAAAAAAGTCGAAGAAAATTAGTATTTTTATTTTGATGATGATTACAAGATGTTTAGGAATAATACACTTGTTCCTTTAATTGTTTTGTCAAACTTCGATTAACTTTTGATAGAAAACGGTTCGATGAATCAATTTGCAGACCAACAGGGGTATTGTGAGTAAATCGAGCTGAAAAAAACGCGGCAACATTAGTCTTTACATCAATATTTGTAACGTAGTGGTAGATTTATTGAAAACCCAGAAAAAGTAATTTTTTGTCCTTCACCAAATAACGGTTAAGGGCGAAGAAAAAAATCACAAAAATCAACGGGAGGAGCTGGCAGGAAATTTATTCGACTTTTCAAAGCTGCCCTCTAGTTCCTGTTGCGATAATTAGTTGCTTAGATATCGATAATCAAAGACAAAAGGATCTTTTTTTATTCGAAATCGAATATCTCAGCAGAAAAATTGACGTAGAGAGATAAAAAGCAAATTGAAGCTGAATAAACAAGCTACCTAACCTATACATTGAGTTAACTGAAACAAAATTCCTTAGTCCGATGACCCCTGAAAAATAAAAACAAATTTGGAATTTTTTTCTGCCGGTATTTCTTATGATTGCGTGATAGCCGTAAATCACAATTTTTTGCCAAAAGATCTCGAAACTATCATCTTGAAGCTTCAAAAGGCTTTTTTCATCTCAATGCGACAATTTTTCACATAGACACAGCGCTTAAAAAACGCTAAAAAAGGAAGAAATTTTTTTCTTGTAATTTTTGGAGTCGTATATAAAAAGTATGGTTCAAAACACGACCTTTTTTTAACTCGTCTCTTTTCTTTAATTATTTTGAAGTTTCCCCTCATTTGACTGCTAAAACGAACGTAATAAACGAAAATATTTTACTCTTAGTTCCACGATTAAATTTACGATAGTTCTACTGCGTTCCACGGAGGGGGTATGAGGTTGAAGTTTGCAACGTTGGAACGCAATAAAAATTAAAATTTGTGAAGTCCTTATTTATATTTCGGCAACCTTTGCTTACAATAATCCTCCAACCATTTTTCAAGATTGTTGGTCGCGCCTCGTTCAAAAAGACGCGACCAACAATCGTCACCGTGTACTCCGATCTAAGGGATCACACTGTGGAATTAAAAAAAAATTGTTTTTTTTTTACATGACTTAAAAGATGTTTTGAACCATCTATAATAAGGGGAAAAAAGTTTGGTACCTGTAGAACAAGGTCCGCAGGCCAGTATGGGTCTGCAGTAGCAGTGGCTGGCCCGTGTGCGAGACATCGACCGTTTTTCTCAAAACACAATTTTTCACAACGGCACGCAGCATAACTCCAACAATTTTCATCATTTTCACTCCCAATTTTGGGTACATGTTTAAAATAACATTCTGAAGAGAAATAAGTACGGGATTTTCTATGAGTCAGTTATAACATTAGTTATTACCAAATGATTGTCCTTTTTTTCTGTCGAAAATTAAGTTTTCGGTTTAATGCTTGCCAATTACACAAAAAATAACATTGTCACAATTCTCTACGTATTTCTCTAGCTATACTCGTGTAAATTAATAGAAATTTTTTAATTTTATTCTAAAATCAAATTTGCGTCAGCTATACTGCGTGCCGCAGAGCGTCTCGAATTCAGTATGCCTCGCCAGAATGGCACCAGCGTCACTTTTTGGCATAATTTTTTTAATATAAATTTAATTTTGTTCACTTAAAAATATGACTAATGACATCCTTGAATATTAATATTCTCTTATTTGTCCTTCTGCAAAAAAATCGCTATATATCACTCAATTTTGGACGTTTACAGTGGTGTAAGCCCTTATGGTAAAACGAGCGTGCGCTCTTGATTTTTATCGATTTTGTTCAAATTTTAACGAGACATTGTTCATATTATTATGCAAGTTTGAGTTAAATTTCAGAACAGTTGACTATTTAGATTGGGAGATAATGGATTTTTGAATAGCAACGTTTAACCCTGCAGGGTCTGCATTGGCAGAAAGTCAGGTCACTTAATTCGGCGTACCATTCTATTGTGTTTATGAATTCTGAAAAAAAATATGATCAGATAGTAAACTAGTTAGGGAACGCGTGAAAAAGTTTGAATTGTCTTTACTATTCAGTTTTGCTAAAGACGTTCAGTAACGACAGAATAACTCTCGGTTAAAAATATTTATCCTCTATAATAAGAAGACATTATGCAACACCGCAGAACAGCATTGTTCGATATTTCGAGAAAAAAGTTAATTAATGTGTTCCTAAAGTTAAACACTTTTAACGTGAAGAAAAAGATTTGCGTTCTAAACATTCATATTTTATATTGTTTATGTTATTACCTTGTGTCTTTTTATAGAGGACAACTATTTTTCACGGAAAATTACTCTGTCTATAAAGGCCATAGCCGGGTAAGTAGGGAAAAATTGCCCCAGCATTTTTTCCAGCGAAATTTGGAGTAAATTCTGAGGTATATAAAAAAAAAATTTCCGAAAATGTCATGCCTGTCAACGCAATGGTTTTAGAAAAATGAATTTTTTTAAATAGCAAAAAAAAATCCGAAACGGTACAGTGGATCGATTTGATTTTTTTTTTTTGGTACTTGTTCCGATCAAACGTGTTACGAAATAAAATTATAGAACATCTTGCGAAAGATTAAGGTTTGAAAAAAAATAATGTTCCTTGTTTTATTATTTTTTACTATAATCCACTTGGGGTACAATAGCGAAAATTTTGTCATATAATCTTTGGGCACCTTATTAGATTATATAATTTTTTCAAAATGATCGGTTTGGTACGCCACAGTGGAAAAAAAGAAACAGACTTTATTGATATATTTTCGTTATATATCGATATAACTGAAATATATCAATAAAGTGTGTTTCTTTTTTTTCACTGTGGCGTACCAAGCCAATCATTTAGTCACATATCAGACTTCATTGATATATTTTAGTTATATATCTATATAACAAAAATATATCAATAAAGTGTGTTTCTTTTTTTTTCATTGTGGCGTACTAAACCGATCATTTTGAAAAAGTTACATAATCTAGGTGCCCAAAGATTATATGAAAAAATTTTCGCTATTATACCCCAAGTGGATTATAGTAAAAAATAATAAAACAAGGAACATTATTTTTTTTCAAACCTTAATCTTTCGCAAGATATTCTATAATTTTATTTCGTAACACGTTTGATCGGAACAAGTACAAAAAAAAAATCAAATCGATCCACTATACCGTTTCCGGAAAAAAAAATTTGATATTTAAAAAAAAATTCTTTTTTCTAAAACCATTGCGTTGACGGGCATGACAGTTTCAGAAAATTTGTTTTTTTTTATACCTCAGAATACACTCCAAATTTCGCTGGAAAAAATGCGGGGGAAATTTTTCCCTACTTACCCGCCTATGGCCTTTTCAATGCAGACCGTACAGTGTTAAAAGTTTCAATTTTTAAATCAATCATCTCCGAATCTAAATAGTCGACTGATCTAACATTTCACTGAAACATGCATAATGATACGAATGTCTGGTTAAAATTTAATCAAAATCTATAAAAATAAAGCGTGCACGCTTGTTCTACCTTAGCGCGTTCAACCGTTGACCATTCAATGTTGGGCTGGAGGTTTGGACCCGTCGACTCTGTGTATTAGATGATGGTAGCCGTAACCATTGAGATGCAATGGTCCTTGCCCTTTGTTCTAAAATATACATACGTAAGCGAAAGGCCTTGCACAGATTGGTGGTGCAATCCATGGTGAGATATTGTTTCTGAGCCAAGCCAAAGAGTTCAACGAGTTCCTAGAGGTCATCCTCGTTGATGCTCTCGGAGAGATTGAAGACAGCGGTGATATCCTCGAGGACACTGGAACTCTATACTGTGGCCGCGACGAGTGACACGGTTTCTCATCCTCGGCAGTGCGTTCTTGCAGCCCTTGATAATTCCGATGGTCCATCTAGATGGTAAATCCGACACTACATTAGTTCTGGTTTCTACATGCTAGCCCAGGTACCGTACCTGGCATGTGTATGTGTACGCTATCGGTACGAGTATTAGTATGGTGAGGATACGGAACCAGTATATTTTACTATTGCACAGTATACCACTAGCATACTAGTAACACGTACATTTGCGTGTAGCGGTGTACTACCATACAGGTATACCGAGGGTCTTCTATCTTTGTACGCCATACCAATAGTACTCTCGGTCATCAGGGTGAAGCTATCGAGGAGTGGCCACAGGTCCACAGATCAACCGTGTTTGAGACGTGACAGTTTTGCGTTCGTAGGCAAAGGGTGTTGAACTTTCGTGCCTTATTTTGGTCGCACACTGATCAGGAAATCGGGGATTTCGAGGGGTAATGGAAAGGGCTACGGATCATCGGAAAATATGCTATCTGCGATTTTTCACGAATAAATACCGCGGTATTTCTGCGAAGAGCAAATAAGCTTCAATTTCTTGCACCCGAGCCGTTGGCTGTTTGACACATAGGCGAGCGAGAAAGCAATGCGAGGGAAGATGGTGGCAAATGACAAAGTACGTAAATTGAGGTTTTGAGGTTATAGCACATACGTACCTTGACTTCCGGCGTTTTCTCCTTCGGCTTGTCGCTGTCACTATGTTCCTCGATCTTTTTCGTGTAATCAGCCGCGGCGGTTTTCTTGTCGATTATTTCTTCGTCGGGATTTCTCGTCAGTGGTGTGCCGGCGTCCTGAGGTGCTCTTCACAGCAAAAAAAACTCACCAAAACGCGACGAAAACAAACTCTAATCTATGACACACTATTCACATTCTATATCACACTCTATCACACACATCGTATGATGAAATATATGTCGAACAAATGTGCGAGGTTATAGCTCCGGCTTTCGATCTGTCAAAAAATAAACTGTTCCGAAAGGAAGCGAGCGCGGTCGGTACAACCAGAACGAAGCGAGCTGCGCGCCGCCAGTGAGAATACGGATGAACTGAACGCTCGCTCCGGTAACTGATATTTTGAGGTTTGTTGAGTGACATTTTTGCTACATTTATGTAAAAATTTCAAAATGCTTTTTCTCCGCCATTTGTTCATGAAAACAGGTGAATCAAAGCTTAAAATGTGTGCTTTTTCACGGTCCAGACGATGACGCTCAGAAAATTACCGAAAATGCGATGCAATGGTTAATAATTCACCACTTTTCGCAGGGTAACCACAAACTGTAAATTTTTTTGGAAATTGCGGTTAACGGAGGGCGTCATCCCCTCGGAGCAAGTATCCTGCATGCACACAACAAATTTCATTCCAATCGGTTGTTCCGTCTGGGAGAATTCTTTTTTCAAAATTTCGAAGCGGTCGGAGGCATGTGGCACATAACCCCAGATAAGTTAAATTTTTAGAACAAACTGCAACAGATTTCCAGAGGTTTATTTCATCGAGCAGTAGGACTCCATGACGTTGCAGAGAATTTTTCGAAGCCAAATATTTCTCGAGGAGTTTTGCAAATCGTTCGTCGAATCCGCATTTCGCGTTAATTAACAACAAATAGTTTCGCATTGACCTCGTGCACGGAAGTGGAAGGATGTTGTTTTTGCGTAAAAACTCCTAATATCCTGGCAATCGAATGTTCATTAGCATGCACAGCATGACCCAGTCTTCGGTGTAACGCCGACCTCTACCGTCCTTTTTGCTTGCTGCTGCGATGATTTCATTGAGCGCCAATTTCTGAGTGTCTGAAACGATAAATTCAGCAAAAAAAAATCCAAAGCCGCTTCTTCCATGTTGGCTATTTTTTATCTTTCAGCTTCAATACATGTCACGAGAAGTTTAACGCGATGTCGAGCTGAATTTTTTGACGTTTTTCACGATGAATTTTCAGACGCATCGCCAATAGTTTCCGTGCATCAATTGGATTCGAAGTACCGCCAATCCGGTTTATCATCACGCGGTTTTGAAGACGTCTCTCTCGTTGCAATACATGTTTCCTCGTCTTCACGCAGTTCTCACATTTTTTCCTTCTTAGAAACTAGAGAGCAGACCTTACTTCTCGATTTGTCGACATAATCGCTATACGCACCGTCAGTTGGTATAAGATGGGCATCAATGTCACGTATGCTATAGCAGATGTGCATCCTTTCAAATTTGTTTAAGACGTCTGGGCGCATTCTTTTTTTCCGTCGAAACTTGTGCGAGGTTCTTGTCTTGCAGGTCAACGAGGCGTCCATAAACGAAATATTTCAACGTGCCATCCATATTAAGTGTGGCACTCTTTTGTGTTACTGGACATTCCTTACCATCTATGATCTTCGAAACCGTGAATGTAAACAAGGTACGTTGCACAATATCCGCACTCTTTGGTGGATACTTTACCCAACTCCACCTCTTCAGGACATAGGCAGAGAAGTCATCATCACTGGTGTTCGCATTTTCTGCCACTCTTTCTGAAACCATAAAGTCAAGTAATTGTTATAAGTTATGGTAAGTTTGTGTGTTAATGAATATGTAAACGGCTCTTACAATAATTGCGTTGCACCACTTCCATTTAAAATTAAGTCTGTTTAAAGCGCCATATTAATTTTATAAGGGATTTTGACTTGTTTAGCAAGGCATTGCGTTACTTACGTTCACTGTTTCCGAGAAAAGCACGTACTATAGCAAGCTTCTGAGGATCAAATGAATCCACCGCTGAAGGTTCACATTTGATTAGTTCGATAGGAGAGATCGATAATCCAATGTCCATGCCAGTAGCTGAGCTTGATAAAGCGATGTCTGTAATATTAATGTGTAATACAGAAAAATGCAAAACAGCAGAAAATAATTTCTTTCGAAACGGCTACCACAACATTTGAATAAGGCATTGCTCTACTTACGTTCACTGCTTCCTAGAAATGAGCGCATTTCAGCAAGCTTCTAAAGAGCAAGTGAATCCACCGCTGGCGATTCAGATTTGGGTAGTTCGATAGGAGAGATCGACAACCCAATGTTCATGCCAGTAGCCGAGCCTGGTAAAGCGATATCTGTAATATCAATGTGTAACACAGAAAAATGCAAAACAGCAGAAAACTAATTTCTCGTAATGGTTATGGTTTTCACACGGTTTTTACACAATGCTATACTGATACCGTGTCTACAAATTTACATTTCCCATTTTCCAAATTATCAAAGCCTATTACACTGCCACTCAAAAAAACTTACCGGTGGAAGTACGGGTGGCTTGAATCGGTGACATCGCCAGACTCGAGGTATGGGCGGAAACATACTCATTGGCAACACCCGGAGGATTGCTTTGCGAAACATTTTCGAATCTTGTGGGTATAACGAACTTCTTGAGCTGCGGATGCTTGTATGTAACCTTAAATAGGAGAATACATAAGTCAAAGAAAAACCTTACATATTAAACCACATATGCAATCTTTAAATCCAACTTGCCCGTGCAATTACTTGACCAGTTGTGTCGCATTTAATCCATTCGCGAGAAATGTCTTCCGCATTAAAATGTTTTTCGCACACCACATCCGTCTTGCGCAAATGAATTATTCCTGGAATTGCATTTTCCCACTTCTTCCACGTCTCAATGTCTTTCGGCACACGAAATAACAACAGTTTTTTCGCCGTTTTACTGCTAGTTTTGCAGTTTGGCACTACACACCACCCGGTCACTTCGTTTAACAATCTTCCAGCAAATGCGCACGAAATTTTCTCTCAAACTTCTTGGGTTTTCGGGTTATGTTCATCTACAAAGCCGATGACAGCTCACGTTGTGTCTGGGTGGAAGTAAGACTGAAAAAGAGAGATCCCACCCCAGCAACCGCCGTTCCTCGTCCACGGGGCAGAAAGTATTGCAGCGCCTGTAGTGCTCACGCTACCCATTTCAACATGGCTTCACTAAGCGACCTACCCCCACCACGGGAGTTTCCAGACCTGTATTGTGCGGTGCAATATTGCGGTGTAATATTGCTGCATACGCATTGTCAGAAAACATTGAATTATCTTATAATAAATGTCGTGAGCCTGGGTCTGACAGGGGAAAATGTACTTTTTCGAGGTTTGTCAAAACTGAAGCGTACCCCGAATCGCAGCCGAGTACACTGCATGTTGGCATAATCGTAAAAATAATTACACCTTCCCAGTAAACACAGTTCTGTACCGGCAATGTAACGGCAAAGTAACTGAAAATAACAAGTAATGTTAACCGGATAGTACATGCAACTTACATGTAAGTTGCTATTTCCCACTCATGAGTATTACTCGTTATGTAATATTTGATGTAACCGTTCCATTTTTGTTATGTTACTTGTTTGTTGTACAATGCAACTGCTATGTAACGGAAATGTAACGGTAACGTTAACGAAAGTAACAAGTTATATTACTCGAATATTACATGCAACTTACGCGTAAGTTCTTATTTCCTACTCATAAGTATTACTGGTTATGTACCATCTTATGTAACAGTTATACTTCAGTTACGTTACTGGTTCATCGTGTAATGTAACTCTAGTATATTAAGTAGCACAACAGTTACGTAACCGCAATTTCAAAATGTAATATAACAATGAACCTAGCTGTTACCTATCAGCTGATATATGCAATATTACATTAACTTGAACAGTTATTTAATGGTTGATATGAATGTTATATTACAAGTACATCAATGGTTAGATAACAGTTTATGTAAATGTTTTGTTACATTCACATGTATGTTTACATAACAGTTGAAGTAAATTTAATGTTCTATTAACACGAAGGGTTATGTGAGAGCTGAGATGACTAATATTATGGTAACACGAATTATAATACATTTAGTATAAATGCAACATTACAGTGTTCTCAATTGTTATGTTATGTTATGTATGTTGATCATACAAATAATTTGACACTATGGTTCAATTATAATTTTCCACCAAGCTATATTCGTAATTAATGTAAAAATATGATTAGTTATTGATTATATTCGACCTTATACATTTTATTGCTTCATGAATACCTTTGAAGTTTTTTTTATGAAATATATTGCTACATTTCAAAGTATAATTAAGCCATAATGTAATTTTTAATGTTTCCATTGCGTCTCTTAGTGGATAAAAAATTATTAATAGTCAACATAATATATATATGGAAAAGTAAAGTTCTTTATTTTATAATGATTATGATGAATTTCATCGTTTTTTACTTTGCCGATCGACTAGATACTATACGATATAATCGCACTAATCCAACTAATCTACTAATTACTAAAAATGTAACGAAAAATATAATCCATGTATCAATTGTTTTATCTAGAAGAGGAGCTAAGGTGATGTGACATACGCATACGTTACGTTCAACGTAGTAGGACTCAACTTTCTTTTGTCTTTAAGGTAGTACGAGCGCGCAATCTTGGTTTCTATAGATTTTGTTCAAGTTTTAACAAGACATTGTTCATATCATTATGCATGTTTGAGTGAAATTTCAGAACAGTTGCCTATTTAGATTGGGAGATAATGGGTTTTAAAGTTGCAACTTTTAACACTGCAGGGTTTGCATTGAAATTTAAACGAAATAATTTTCCGTAAAAAATAATTTGTCCCGTATAATAAGAAGACATATGGCAACACCGCATCGTTCCACAAATTTGGTTCAAACATCCGCCATTTTTTCTTTGTTTTCATCGATTTTGTATTAACTTTGGTAAATTGTTGTGTACGAAACCTTTCTCTTTCAAATGCTTTTTGTTTTTTTGTCTCAGACTTGCCAATCCTGAGATTAACTGTCGGCCATGGGACCAGGTATTATTTTCAAAGACGCAACTTTGGCGCCTTCTAAAAAAATATTCAATGAATCAAAATAAAATATATTTTTTCGTATTTTAGAAGGTTGAAACAATGTTGCAAAAGAATAAGTTTTATAGCTATATACAGTAATGGAACTGAAAAAAAACATCGTAAAATTTTTCTTTTTTTCGGCCTAAGTTAATATTAATGTTAACATACATTATCAAGCATAGGATAACTGGCAGGTAGAGGCTTACCGAGAATTTGGAAAAACCCGCCCTTAATCATACAAAATCGGCAACGTTTCATATCATCTACATAACTTGAATATTATTAATGTTAAAATTACATCGTTACAGGTATAATATGTAACGGTTACAATATGCTGGCTATGTAACTACAACATTTTACCACTCTAGAACATTCACATTATGTACGTATTACCATTGTTATACTCACATGGTTGTAACAATGTTAGGTGGCTGTTGCAAGTACTGGTTATACAACTTCAATATTGCAACATTTTATAACATATACATTATCTGAATATTACCAATTTTATATTCACATCGTTATAAGCATAATATGTAGCAGTTAAAATATGCTACTTATGTAACTGCAATATTATATTGTTTTAGAACATTCACATTATGTACATATTACCATGGTTATACTCACATGGTTGTAACAATGTTATGTGACTGTTGCAAGTACTGGTTATACAACTGCAATATTGCATCATTTCATAACATTTACATAACCTGAATATTATTAATGTTATATTCACATCGTAACAGGTATAATATGTAACGGTTACAATATGTTGGCTATGTAACTACAACATTTTACCACTCTAGAACATTCACATTATGTACGTATTACCATTGTTATACTCACATGGTTGTAACAATGTTAGGTGGCTGTTGCAAGTACTGGTTATACAACTTCAATATTGCAACATTTTATAACATACATTATCTGAATATTACCAATTTTATATTCACATCGTTATAAGCATAATATGTAGCAGTTACAATATGCTAGTTATGTAACTGCAATATTATATTGTTTTAGAACATTCACATTATGTACGTATTACCATGGTTATACTCACATGGTTGTAACAATGTTATGTGACTGTTGCAAGTACTGGTTATACAACTGCAATATTGCATCATTTCATAACATTTACATAACCTGAATATTATTAATGTTATATTCACATCGTAACAGGTACAATATGTAACGGTTACAATATGTTGGCTATGTAACTACAACATTTTACCACTCTAGAACATTCACATTATGTACGTATTACCATTGTTATACTCACATGGTTGTAACCATGTTAGGTGGTTGTTGCAAGTACTGGTTATACAACTTCAATATTGCAACATTTTATAACATATACATTACCTGAATATTACCAATTTTATATTCACATCGTTATAAGCATAATATGTAGCAGTTACAATATGCTAGTTATGTAACTGCAATATTATATTGTTTTAGAACATTCACATTATGTACATATTACCATGGTTATACTCACATGGTTGTAACAATGTTATGTGACTGTTGCAAGTACTGGTTATACAACTGCAATATTGCATAATTTCATAAAATTTACATAACCTGAATATTATTAATATTATATTCACATCGTTACAGGTATAATATGTACCGGTTACGATATGTTAGCTATGTAACTGCAACATTTAGCCGTTTTAGAACATTCACATTATGTGCGTATTACCATTGTTATACTCACATGGTTGTAACAATGTTATGTGACTGTTGTAAGTACTGGTTATGCAACTGCAATATTGCAACAGTTCATAACATATACATTACCTGAATATTACCAATGTTACATTCACATTGTTATCAACCTAATATGTAACAGTTATAATATGTTGGTTATGTAACTGCAATATTATATCCATTCACAACGTTCACATAACCTGAATATTACCAATGTTATACTCACATTGTTACACACATGTTATGAGACTGTTATACATTTTGGTAATGTAACCATGATGTTACCATGGTACGTTATATGTATATGACATACAGGTATCGAGTGAAACATTGCAGTGTTATATCCATATTACATAACAGTTAGACTACACAAGTGTAACATTGTGATATTAATTGTAACTTCCACGTTATATTGCCGTTACATGGCTGGTTTACTGGGTTATTATGCACAAAGTAACAATTAACGAAACTTAACAAAACAACTTAACAAAACGATGATTCGACAACTAAATTTAATACGATTTGTAACCTCAAAACCTCGACAACTGACAGGTGTAGTAAAGTCAAGCACTCTATGAGAAGATAAGTGGCGCCACGTATAGAGCGCTAAAAGAACTACAGAATGCAGACAGAATGCGAATCGGGTGTAAGTATAGGAAAAGTAGCACCGTGCCCCCCCCCCCCCCCCCCCCCCCGGCAATAACATGGACGTCTCACGTTGTTGGCTTGGATCGAGCAGAGTCCGACTATATCGGTACCTCGACGCTCGAGTTACCGGTAAACGACGCGAGAGGCGTTGTACCAAGCTGAGAGTGAGAAGGCTTACGTGCTCTCTCCTTCAGTTCGTCTCCAGCGCTGTGAAGGAGCAGTTACAGAGAAAAGACTTCGAGTTCAAACCTGTTAACTAATTTTCGTAAAACATACTAATAAAGTTGATTTGTAATAATTGTATTGCAACCCTTTCTACCGATCATCGAACTATCCTTTCTCAACAATAAATTGTTAAGAGTTCTTTCTTTATCGATAAGAATTCTTAACAGGTTATGGGCCCAGTCACGCTGACTGCGAGAAAGGATCTAGATTGCTAGAAAAGTGGTTCTCAGGAGTGTCGCGAAAAGAGCGGTTTCGTTACGCGAGAAGCGTAAAGACGCGTGTGAAACGCGGCGTGGAGAAAACCACGTGTGGTGAAACCGGCGGCAGCCATTGTGTGGCAGTCGTGAGAGAACTGCGTTAACGTGTGAAACGTGCTGCGTAAAACGCGGTGTAAAAACGCGGGAAGCGTACCGGTAAGAAATTCCGGTTTGAAAGTCACGTGGTGTAACCGGCGGACGGCCATCTTGGAAATTGTACGTCGTGAGAAATTTCGTACGCGGGAAGCGAGAAATACGAATCCACGATGTCTGAGGCAATCACAACAAAGAATGTCTCAAAATTCGACGGCCATGATTATCAAGGCTGGAAATTTCAGATGCGGGCGCTGTTTATGGCGCATCGTATCTGGGGAATCGTGAACGGTACAAAAACGAAGCCGGCCGGAGTGACACCAGAGGCTGAGGCATGGGACGTCGAGAATGCGCGTGCCATGTTCCTCCTATCGTCAACGCTCGAGTCAGATCAAATGCGGCCATTATTCATTTGTGAAACCGCATGTGAAATGTGGAGGAAATTGGCGTCAATTCACGAACAACGATCGGCATCGAACAAATTAATGCTCTCGACGAGACTGTATGAGTATAGAATGGAAGCAAACGACTTGATCACTCAGCACGTCGCTAAAGTAACAAATATGGCGGCTCAGCTGATGGACGTAGGAGAGGCAGTCTCAGACATGACGATCATGGCGAAGATTATGGGAAGTCTTACGCCAAAATATTCGAATTTTCTGACCGCGTGGGACAATATGCCGCCAGCCATGCAAACCTTGGAGAATCTGGAGGAACGGCTGCGTCGCGAAGAGTCGCGTCTGTCAGCGAACGACAATAGTGAAAGTGCGTTCGTAGCGATGAGAAATTCGAAGGAAAAGGACAAGGACAAAAGAAAAGTGAGTTCCAAGCAGGACACAAAAAATAAGAAAAAGGGTGCGAAGCCCAAAGTTCGGTGTTTCAAGTGTCAAGAACTCGGCCATTATGCGTCAACCTGTAAAAAGAAAGGCAGTGACGGTGGCGGAACAATCCGAGTGATTGTGCTTTTGTCGTTGAGAACACGAGTGCGGGTAACAGGACAGATACCGGTAAAAGTGACGTGTTCAATATTCCGTCAGAGGTAGTGCGGGTAACACTCGCTGCCGATAAAAGCGATAGTTGGTTGACCGACAGCGGAGCGCCGCGTCATATCACTTACCGACGGGACTGGTTAAGTGACTATCGGGAGTTACCGGTACGTAACACGGTGTCTCTCGGAGACAGTAAAGAGTGTCGTGTTGCGGGAGTCGGTACACTGGAGATCGAGAAATTCATAGACGACGGATGGGTATCGTCTCGTATCGAAAACGTGTTACACGTCCCGGACATGACGAAAAATTTATTCTCGGTCGGCGTCTGTGCGGAAAAAGGCCTCGGAGTGTTTTTTCGGGGAAATAGCGTGCGCATTGACAATAACGGGTTCGCGGTTGGTTTCGGTGTGAGACTCGAGAATAAAATCTATCGGATGATTTTTAAAACCAAAAGTGCGAAGTGCGGCAGTGAAGCCAACGCTGTGAAAACGAGTTTTCGAGTTTGGCATGAGAGACTTGGACATGTGAACGGACAGATGGTGCGAAGCCTAGTCAAAGGCGTCGAGTTTTCGGAAAACTCAGAAAACTTTTATGGTTCGTGTCAGGAAGGGAAATCCCATAGAAAAGTGTTCAAGAAAACGCGAGTTCGCGCAAAGACAATTCCGGGAGAAGTGATCCACACGGATGTGTGCGGACCGATGTCCGAAGCGTCTCTCGGTGGTGCGCGATTTTTGTTGACATTTAAAGACGATGCGACGAGTTTTCGTCATTTATATTTCCTGAGGCACAAAAGTGACGTGCTAGAAAAATTCAAAAAGTTCGACAAACTCATCAAAAACAAATTTGGCAGGCCGATGCGTGTTCTTCGGTCAGACAACGGGACGGAGTTTAAGAACCGAGCAATGGAGAGCTACACGGATTCACGAGGGAATCAACGAGAGTTCACAGCCCCGTACACGCCACAGCAGAACGGTAAATCAGAGAGAGAGAGACAACAGAACGTTGATCGAGAGTGCGCGGACCATGCTACTGGCGAAGAATCTCCCCAAATATCTTTGGGCGGAAGCGTGTAGTACAGCCGTGTACTTGATGAACCGAGCTGGAGCGTCGAGCGTGAAGAAAGGAAAAACTCCGTACGAGGAATGGATCGGTGTGAAGCCGAACCTGACGCATCTGAGAAATTTTGGCTCAGAAGCGTATGTCAACGTACCGAAGCAACAACTGAAGAAATTGGATGCGCGCGCGAAGAAAATGATTCTCGTCGGTTACGAGAGTAATTCCTCGAATTACAGACTGTTCGACCCGAAAAATAAAAAGGTGATAGTGTCGCGTGATGTGACATTTCATGAGGTCGTCGGATCGTCAGTTCTATCCGAGAAAGGCGAATCGAGTGAGCTGATTCTGTCGAAAAACAAAGGGGGCGAAGCGAACGAAGAAATCGTTCAGGCTCCGGCGGAAGAAGACGACGACGATGACGAAGTGTTCGAGTTAGCGGAGGAGCCGGAACAGCAGGGAGCTGCCGAAGGTGAAACGCGACAGTTAAGAGATCGGAGTCTCTATCGAAAACCAGCAAGGTTCGAAACAAACGTCGCGGAGTGTGGGATACCGGTAACCTACGGAGAAGCCCTTCGAAGCAGAGAGTCGGAAAAATGGCGGGAAGCTGTTGACTCAGAACTCGAATCACATCAGGAAAACGGGACCTGGTCGCTGGTGGATAGGCGACCACGGATGAACACGATCGATTCACGATGGGTTCTCAAAGTATTAAAAGACGAAAAAGGTGAAATTCGTCGGTTCAAGGCTCGTCTCGTGGCAAGAGGTTTTATGCAGAGAGAGGGTGTGGACTTCACTGAGACGTTCGCTCCGGTCGTGCGATACGACTCGCTGCGGGTTCTTTTGGCTGTCGTTGCAGCAAAAGATTTGCAGCTCTCGCAGTTTGACGTGCAAACTGTATTTTTATACGGAACACTCGACGAAGAAATTTTCATGGAATTGCCCGACGGATTACCGGTAAACGAGGTAACTCGAGAGAACAAGGTGTGTCTCCTCGAAAAGTCGTTGTATGGATTAAAACAATCCCCTCGCTGCTGGAATCGCGAATTCAGCTCGTTTCTTCGGAAATTTAAATTTAAAGAAACAAGCGCGGACAAATGCATTTTTGTCGGTCGAGTGGGAGAGAGCGTCGTGTACCTGGCCCTTTTCGTCGATGATGGCCTGGTAGCAGCAGAAAACAAAGGAGCGATCGACGTCGTTGTCAAGCACCTCAAGGAAGCGTTCAAAATAACGATTGGGGACGCAAGTCTATTCGTGCGTATGCAGATCGAACGAGAGAGGTCAACGAGAACGGTCTTCGTGCATCAGAACTTGCACGCAAGAAAAATACTCGAGAGATTCGAGATGGTCGATGCGAAGTCGACAAGCGTACCGTGTGAAGCGGGATCGAAACTTCTACCGTTATCCGAAGGTGAAGAGGGCGAAGAAGTTCCGTATCGAGAGGCCGTGGGGTCTCTAATGTTCTTGTCGATTGTGTCACGCCCAGACATATCTTTTGCGATGAATTTAGTGAGTAAATTCCTGAATCGACACAGTAAAGAACATTGGCGCGCAGTGAAGCGCATTATTTCGTACGTCGCCGGGACGGTGGACTACAGAATAAAATATCAAGGCGAGGACAGCGGGTTAAGTCTGAGAGGGTACTCGGACGCCGACTTCGCAGGGGATGTGGAAACGCGAAGATCCACAACCGGGTACGTGTTCGAGCTGGCTGGTGGCCCTGTGACATGGGCAAGTCAACGACAGAAGCTCGTCACGCTCAGTACAACTGAGGCAGAGTACGTGGCAGCATCGATAACATCGAGGGAAGCGGTGTGGCTGAGAAGAGTTGTCCGACATCGAGCAGCCTTGTAAAGAGGCAACGGTCATCCACGTGGACAACCAAAGTTCCATTCGACTTGCACGGAACCCAGAGTTTCATAAAAGGACGAAACACATCGATGTGAGGTTCCATTTTGTGCAAGAGAAAGTTCAAGCTGGTGAACTTAGAGTCGAATATCTTCGGAACGAAGAACAGAAGGCCGACATCCTTACAAAAGTTCTAACAAAAAATCGCTTTTGTAAACTGAGGGACGACATCGGGGTTAAGGAACTCTGACTCTACTCAAACGGCGGAAGTGTTGGCTTGGTTCGAGCAGAGTCCGACTATATCGGTACCTCGATGCTCGAGTTACCGGTAAATGACGCGAGAGGCGTTGTACCAAGCTGAGAGTGAGAAGGCTTACGTGCTCTCTCCTTCAGTTCGTCTCCAGCTCTGTGAAGGAGCGGTTACAGAGAAATGACTTCGAGTTCAAACCTGTTAACTAATTTTCGTAAAACATTCTAATAAAGTTGATTTGTAATAATTTTATTGCAACCCTTTCTACCGATCATCCAATTATCCTTTCTCAACAATAAATTGTTAAGAGTTCTTTCTTTATCGATAAGAATTCAGCACAAAAAACCAAAACGGAAAGTGCGTTGATGGATGAAAAAATTGTTCGCTAATAGAATGAAGTATGGTGTGAGACTTATGGAAGACATGAGATCCGAAGCCATTGACGATACTACAAAAAATTTCACAAGGATGACAACGTTGGACTTCGAGCTCCTAAAATCGTCAATTGAGTCAATTGTAATGAAAATGAACACTCAATTTCGAGAGGCGATTTCAGTTACTGAAAGACTTGCTATAACATTGAGATTTCTCGCAACCGGAGATTCGTATACGAGTCTGCCATACCTTTTTCGAGTATCAAAGCAATCGATTTCAAGAATAGTTCTAGATGTTTGTGACGCATTATGCGAAACTCTGGAAGATTGGGTAAAGGTAAGAAGATAATACACCATTTTTATTAAACTTTTAATTGTTGTACGTTTACTTCTTACTTATTGTTAGAAAAAAATGTAATGTGTTAATCTACTCGGTTGATGATTCAAAAACATTCGTTGAATGGAGTTTTCGGAGTTGGTTGTGGTGGAAATGGTGATAATAGCATTAGAGGCTGAGTAGAATAGGATCCTGAGCATAGGAAATTGGTGGCTAAGGAGACGGAATTGGAGTCTAAGGATTCTGTACTGGAGGCTGAGGCAATGGGGTCACAGGCTGAGGAGACGGAAGTGCAAACTGAGGAGACAACGTTAAAGGTGGACAAGATGCCGGCGAAGGCTGAGGGGATGGTGTTGAATTGTGAGGCATGTGTAGTACCGTGTCTGTCCATAATTTGGGTGTAATCTCCACAGTATGTACATTTTCCCAAATCAGCTTTAAAAATCACATTGTTTAGTGCTTGCTTAACGTAAGCTAAGGTTCGTTGATCATATTTACGAAGTTCGTTAGCGATGTGCTGACCATAACTAAAAAGCGGGTCAGATGACGACGGTGAATTCTCAATCAGAATTTCAAATGCTTTCTTCAGCATAGGAGTTTCTTCTTCAGTATGCGGTTTTCTTTTTAAATTTTTTTTCTAGGAGGATTTGGAACTCGGTAGGTCTCCTTTGGTTCTTCTACTTGTTTGTCCGTAGCTGACTCTATAATTGGTTCTTCATCATTATTGTCGTGTGTTTCCATATCTTGAGTTGGTGGTACCTATAAAAAAATAATGATGTCAATAAAAATGTAGTAACTTTCTTATTTTATTGTTACAGGTACCAGGCTCTGAAGAAGAATGGTTGGAGATAGAAAGATTTCGAAAGTAAATGGAATTTTCCTCATGCAATAGGCACGATGGATGGCAAACATGTCACATTACAAGCACCTTTTGACAGTGGCACAGAATTTTACAACTATAAGCATTTTTTAGCATTGTACTGTTTGCGTTAGTCGACGCTGACTATTGCTTTCGGTATTTAGATGTCGAACGTCAGGGTAGACGTTCTCATGGGGGTATTTTTAAGCAATCCAAGTTATACAAAAAACTTTAGAAAAGTCTATGAAAGTTCCCCCACCATCAATACTTCAAGTCCCATATGCTGTCAAAGTACCTTATGTAATTCTGGCTGATAAGGCTTTCGCATTGAATGAATACACAATGAAACCATTTCAAGTAGAGCCGGAAAGAGGCTCTCAGGAAAGAGTCTTTAATTACAGATCATCTCGAGCATGTCGAATGGTGGAAAAAGCTTTTGGAATTCTCAGCGCAGTATTTAGACTGTTACGGAAGCCTATGTTGTTGGAACCCAAACGAGCCACTACAATCGTTTAGCCACCATACATTTGCATAATTTTTTGAGGAAAAAACTACGTATACGATTACTTTATACGCCGCCTCGATCTTTGGATAGCGAGATAAGGGAGGAACTTATACAGGGAACTTGGCGGAATGAACCTGCACCTACATGACTACTACACGGAGAGAATTAAAAAGTAATTTTTACCGTGAATTTCACGGTAAAAATTACCGTGATATATTTCAATGTGGTGACAAGTGAGAAAAACATAATAATTCGTATGCGACAAGTTTTTTTTTAAAGTCACGTTACAGAAAATTTCAAATACGTAGCTGAAATTCTTCCTACTGTCGGTTAAAAATTACCAAACGCACCGTACGGTATTTTTGCGGTACTGCACAGTAAAATTTACATGCGTCAATCTCACCAGAAACATTTCCTATAAGGCTGGTAAAATTTATATATCTTCCCCCTTCATTGTGTTACATCCTAGCGACTATGCCTTCTCTCGGTTATTCCCAATATCCTCATTTGCCGTTATAAGCTTTTTAACATGTATAAATCTAAGAATAAGACGCGTAACAGCGTAAAAAGGAACGTGCGCACGTTTCGTACGCAAATACGAACCATAGCGATATATGCACGACAGCAGCACCGTCAGTCATCGACTTTTCCTATCACATTGGCTGTTAACAAGAACGCGATCTCAGGCGCATATTCCAAGAAGAGCTGCCGAACCAAAAGCCAACCATTAGCTCGATCCACAGACTCCAAAAATCCTACGCCGGCCCATCCGCATGGTGACCAAGAGAGGCCTCGACCCTAGATTATTTCATCATAACGACTCTAGCGAATTTAAAACTGTGACTTAAAAATAAGACATCCGGTCTCGCAACGCAGTCCGATATATAAACTTCTTGATATGAGCAGTCACCATAGCCATAAATTGACACAACACAAGCCATGCGAATGCTTAGGTCTCAGATATCGATCTCGATATCTCATGCGCTTTTTCGCCGAAGCACGGGACAAAGGTCTCCTTCTCTTCATACTCATATTAGTCAGAAGCGATGCCCTAGAATAAGGCCACGCACGTGACTACCGGATCTGTAAAGTATTCGCACACCATTCCCCGACCAATCACGCTAATCAACCAATATCTTCACGACCAATGGTCTAATGCCTGCAGAACTAGATGACCAAAACCGCATTCTCCCTAAGGTTCCGTCTCCCACTATTGAACTCCTCCTAATTTTCATATCAAGAAAGACTTCCTTCCTGAAGTCAGTCTCCCGTAAACCATGATCAAATCAAGTTCTTCTATTGAGTCTCAATCCCAGTCTTCCGTCAACTTCCATCGACTCAAGTTCTTCTATCAAATTTCAATCCCAGTCTCCGGTCGACTACCATCGACTCAAGTTCTTCTATCAAGTCAACCCAGAAGCCTAACGCATATCTCCAATTATCCTTCATACGAACCGTCTTCATTTTTCGACTCACAAATGTTTTATATTACACTTGTATAAATTCTATCATCGGCCCGCGAATATCAGTCTTAATTCATCGCCCTCGCGCGCCTTTCCTATTTCTATGTACGCGTAGTGGCCGTTGTAGTAAACACGTCGATTATACACACGACCAGCGTCAAATCCTGCGAGCGTCTTACCAGCAATTGTACCAGCGAGCGCACCAGGCCAAGAGTGAAGGCCCTTGTAACGCGAGCGACAACAAATATCTACGCGAGCGGGCGTCAAATACAAGCAATGTAAGCTAACCATACCTCTTTCTTTTCTGTATCATTAATCGTAGGCCTGATCGCTTCAACCCGCCTAGTAATCTTATAATAAATAACATAGTGTCAATCGTACACCAATTCTGTCGAATTATTCCTCAATTTCGAAATATCGTGTCAATTTCTTAATTCTACTCTTTCCCACGCACTACCACTTTTTACCCTCATCCCGTGCTATTCCCGCGCTAGGCTAGGCGTAGGCAACAAAGAGGGAAAAACGAAAGTATTATATGCTCGCATCCCCTCCGGATGTGACACTTGTGATCGTTTCTTTCCTCTACTGTTTGTTTACCTTTTTTCTCCACCTTTCTCTCTGTTCCTCCCTCTTGCAGCCCGGCCGACTGCCCCCTCTGTATCTTATTTCGCCGCGAAATGGCGAAAAAAAACATTTCACGACGAAACGTACACGACTGGGTTTCGAACCCGGGACCTCTCGGTCGGCTGGTTTAGTGGCGAGCACGCTAACCACTAGACCACCGCACCGGTTCTTTATTAAAATGGATTTTTTATTCAAAGACTGGTGCGATAATAATCATAATAATAACCATAATAATAATAACAAATATTATTTATTATTGAAAAATTGGTACAAATTAACACTGTTTGTTTTTTGTTGGGAATTTTTTTTTCTTTCATATAAATAGGTATACTCAACAAACGGATAAGGAGAGAAATTTAATTATTAGAATTTATTTTTCATTTAATACTACCATTTTTTTACAATACATTTCGTACAATCATAGGCTCGAGTAATGTGACTAATTTGCGCACATATTACTTCGTCATCATTTAAAATCGTAAAATCGTATGCAGTCTTAAAATTTTCATAAGCAGTTTATGTACGCAATTTAGACGAAATTTTTTTTGGGAGCTCCCATCGCGCCTTATACGGAATAGATAAACCACTGAAACGAGACCGCGCACCCCTACTTAGCCCCACCACCATACCATTCTGAAGTGAATGGGATGAGGGGAATTTTTACCATGCAGTGCCTCAAAATTATCGTACCGTACCGCACGATAATTTTAACCAAGCGCGCACGCTAATTTTTACCGAGAGAACAATACACTTTCCTATAACACTCATTAAATTTTATAATAGATCTTAAAATAACTTTACAAAGACGATACTTTTTTATAGACATTTTTTAAAGGCATAAAATAATAAAATGCACAGTAAAATTTCGCTGATATAATAGATTTTTTAAATTTAAGTTTTGCGTATTTTCTTACACATCAAAATTTACTAGAAAATCTGGTAAAATTTTTTATCTGAAAAAGAAATTTTATTTTATTTTCGTGAAAATCTGTGTTTTACTCAGCAATAATAAGCGAATTTTCACGGTTGTCATTTGGTTACCGTTACTGCACGGTAATTTTTAACGTTTAATTCTCTCCGTGTACCTATTCCTTGTACTCTAGGAAAAGCGGGTAACTATGCAAAAGAGATACGTTCACATCTAGCTAATTATTTTGTTACAAATGGTGTAATACCTTGGCAAAACAGATATTAAAATTTGAACTTACAGCTGCAGGCATTGTGGAGGATATTCCGTTAGGTAGACCTTTATCTTTCATAAAATTGCAGTCTTCGAAAGCAAACCCCTTTGATGCGTAAACATCATGTACACCTGTAATAACATATGTAATAATAACATGAATAGACGTTCTTTATTTGTTGAAAATAACAGACTTATATTCTGCTTTATCGGTTAACACACGGTTTATATTAGGGGGCATACGCAAATACGTAACGCGACTTGCGGGGGAGGTCCAGCCAGGTGTTACGGTCTACGTACTTGGGGGCGGGAGGGGGGTCAAGGTTTGCGTTACGGCATCATTTTAGAGCTGCCAGAAGTAAGATAATATCTGCATGTTCAAGTTTTGAATTTAAAACTTGCGCCCAAATTTACCGCGGAAAGTCGACAGCTTTTCATACCAAATGTCAGTTAAGGGGGGAAGTCACCGTACAAGAACTTGCACAGTAGTATTCCCCCTTTCCCACTTTCCCTAAGCAAAATTTTAAAAATTAAAAAGTTTGTTCATTTATAATTCTTGAAAGTGCATATATTCAAAAATGTGTTGGCACCATTTTTAGTCACAAATCCGAAAATTGACGGAGTTACAGTCATTTTAGTGGGAGCGGGTAGCACGACTGGTTAGTGCCCTCAGTCTCTACAGGTGTGGCATCGTTCGCAATAGATAAAGTGCAGGCGCTTATCATTTTACGAAATATAATGAAGATGAAGAACCTTTGTTACATCCTAGCGAATGTGCCTTCTTTCGGTTATTCCCAATATCCTCATTTGCCCTGTCACGTCCGAGGAAATTCTCCAAACCTTTATTATTTTTCGTTTATCTTATTCAGACGGTCCGCCTCGTGTTATAACCTCGCATTTATTCAACACTTAAATATCAAACTCTCAGAAAGAAATACGAGGTACCACTCGAACGATACGAGAAGACTTTGCCTCTAGCCTAAATAAGTCTCGGCCGATAAGTATTTAGCATGGTGCCGACAGGAAACGAGAACTCGCCAGCGCTCGATCTCTTCGTGCACCCGATATAATCTACAACATAACACGGATCATGCGCATCCTTAGGTCTCAGATACCGAACTCCATATCCCATGCGCTTTTTCGCCGAAACACGGGACAAAGGTCTCCTACCTTCCACGCGTGCAAATTCTATGTAAGGAATAATCGAGATCAATTCTGCGAATTATGAATGTCGCGACCAATCACGCTAAACCTTAAAGTTCCTTCTCCCACAATTTATCCCCTCCTAATTTTCATATCAAGAAAGACTTCCTTCCTGAAGTCAGTCTTCCAACAGTTTCCATCGCGTTCAGACCAAGTCTTCCAACAGTTTCCATCGCGTTCAGACCAAGTCATCCAACAGTTTCCATTGCGTTCAGATCTCAGTCTCGCAAAATCTTCCATCAAATTAACTTCACTTCTAAATCTTGTTCTGACAGAATTCGAAGTATAGAACCGGTAACATAGAGTTTCGAATATTATACATCTTCGGGTTTTGACCGAAACGTCGTATAAAAGTTAGTCGACTCTCGCGGCCTCGAGTCTATAAAACAGTTCAAGAGCTGTTTACTACGCGTGTATACATAAACACTCTCAGCGTCCCCGAAAGTCTGGTGCTGGGATCCGCTTTCTGAACGATAAGCGTGGCGTCCGTCAACGAGACTCTTATCTGCGAGCGACAACCGATACTCTTGCGAGCGAGCGTACCTACACATTGACCCACTCACGAACACAGCGACCAATGTAAGCGACAAATCTCATTTTTATGTTAATCCGATTGTTCCCCCGGCATCACCGTTATTTCCATTGTCAATTTTTCTGTTAAAACAACTTTATTTATCCGATCACTTATTTGTAATAAACCTTTAGTTAAGTTTGTACAAATTCGTCAGATTATTTCCAAATGCCAATCACTGCATGACTTCCTAATTTCTAACTCATTCCAAGCACTACCCCTTTTTACCCTCATCCCGTGCTATTGCGCTTGTCGTAGGCAAAAAAGGAGGGAATCTAAAAATATGTGCCCACGTCCCTTCAGGACGTGACACCTTCATATCACCCGGGACTAGATACTTCAATGTAAGTATCAATTATATAGAAAAAACATAACTTTACATCAAGAAAAACGGAACGAAAACTTTGAAGGCGTTTTCCCCGAAACTACTTCTTTCGACCTTGTCCCAGCGCATACTCAAAAACTTATCAAGCGATTTTCAATTTTTTTGTTGACATTGTTGTAATCACCGTAACTAAGGTTGTACGTAGCCGATTTTTTAAATTTCGATAATTTCTATTTTTAAAGAGTGCTTCACTACCAAAAAGGGCCTTGAAAATAGAAAAAATGTCCAAACCGCCGGCATTTTGTAAAAAAAAACCAAACTAAAATAACGACATAATGATAGCTACTTTTTTATAGATATCAATAAATGTTGTCTTTTTATTTACAGATAACCGTTCACGAAGATATCGATGGGACAATGAAGAGAATTTTTTTCGTCGTTAAATCTAGGCATTTATCTCGGTTAATTTAAAAAAAAAATCATAAAAATTGGTATATAACTAGATGAATATGTAAGAGGTAAAAATGTTGAAATATACTATTTTGTTAGTCCGGATGAAATGAGTAACTCGTTACGATTTCTTGTATCATTGAAATGTGTATTTCGTAGCGGCACGACCGACATCTTCGCGTGATTGATGAAGACTGCTCTCGAACAGTACTTTCCTATATCTCGTCATAAACAGTTCGAGAATATTCGATGCTCGCTGAGTCAAAATATTCGAGACAATATAGTATCTATCTTCGAGGATACGTTCGGATCAACGTATCCTACAGTTTCGGTCATCCTGACCCATTGTCCGTCTCGGACAAACTAACACAAAAGAGACACATACATTTCCGTACATAAAGTCTTATACTCTAAACGTAAACTAATTACATCTCAAAGATAAACGATAGAATTTTTCGTTTCTCGTGTATAATGTAAAATCAAAATATGTTTTTCTCTAACGGTACATCTTAACTAAAACCTTCATATTTTTGTTTTTCAAATCTGTCCCGTTTGGTCTCTTGTTCTTATGTCGCCGTTTTACGTGGCAGCTTCATTGTGTACTTCTTCTCGAACTTCACGCCAAGGTTTCATGTTGCACGCTTCCCACACACCTTCATAGGGTCTTTGCGTCACTGGGCAATCTTTTATATCACCACCAACATATCTTCCAAATCTGAGACATTTTTTTACCACGTACGACGCTTTAAAACGAGGGATTAATTTTCTCGCTATGCCTGGGGTGTTTTCAAAATTTCGTACCATCACATAAGCTCCTTCCTTGTATTCGGGGGGCTCTTTGCGATGTTTATCGACATACGCTTTGTTATACTTCTGACTCTTTACGATATTTTCTGACGCTGTCTTTCGGATTTCTTCTAAATTTTGTGATTCGGCCGGGACAGTGTCGTCCAGGAAATCTCCAATACCGTCTACGATCTCACTACGTTGCCTAACGCCAAAGAGAAGTTTGCTGAGAGTTTCGTTCGTGCTTTTATGAACAGTATTATTCAGAGCATATTCCGCTGTCAAAAGCGTCCGATACCAGTATTTTCCGGTAGAATTATCGGTCAATTTTGCCAACATAGGGCCCAATACGCGGTTAATTCGTTCAACTTGGCCGTTGGCCCTAGGCGATGCCGTAGCTATGAGTACGTGTTGGATGTTATTCTCTCGAACAAATTCCCGAAACTCCTCCGACGTGAAGCAGGGGCCTCGATCTGATACCAACATTCAAGGTCTACTGTAGTTTGCAAAATATTGACTGAGACAATCGATAGTCTCTTTGCTCGTTGTCGATTTTACAGCATACCATTTCGTGAATTTAGTAAACGAATCTACTAGTACAAGTACATGCTACTTCAGCCTGTTCTTTTCGACGGGACCATAATGATCGACATGGATCATTTGAAACAGCGTATCGCCCTTCGGAACATTATAAAGCATTCCCTCAACCTTTCCGCTGGTCGGTGAAAATGCCAAACATTTTAAACAATGACGTATGTGAGTCTTTATCTTGTCGCGCATTTTTGGGAACCAATAATTTTCTTTTATCGCTCCTCTCACCTTTTCAGGGCTCATATGACCCATCTCATCATGGTACCGACGAATCACGTGGCTTTCCATAGAAGCGGGCACGTAAAATCGTATTCTTCTTCTTCCGATATACGATTCCGTTCCTCATTTCGTAGAGTTTGTTTTCCGATTTTTCGAGTTCGTCCTTAATTGCTACGATATTCGGGTCCTTGTTCTGGCTCAACGCGAGATTCAGTTTTATCGAATTTTCTTCAACGACGTGAACGACGTTATGTTCTCGACTTAACGCTTCTACATGTTTCATTCGGTTACCAGCGCGATGCTCAATCTGATAATCGTAATTTTCCATTTCCAGCGCCCAACGTGAAATTCGCGGATTTATGTCCCGTTTATTCAAGGTCATAGTCACCGAATTACAGTCTGTAACTACCTTGAATCTGAGGCCTTGGAGGTAGATTCGGAATCTGCGCAAGGCATAGACAATTGCAAGAGTTTCTAACTCAAAATTATGGAACTTACTTTCTCGTTCCGAAGTCCGCTTGGAAAAATAAAAGGCAGGATGCAGTTGCTTATCCCTTTTTCGCTGTAACAAAATAGCTCCAAAACCCAACGAACTCGCATTCGTATGGAGTTTAGTTTCGTCCTGTGGATTATAAATTGCCACAACCGGCTTACTCCTAAGCTTTTCCTTGAGTGCATAAAAGGAGTCGAGCTCTGCTTGTCCGAACTGGAACTTAGCGTTTTTTTAAGTGCGTACAGCGGAGCAGCAATAATCGAAAAACCTTGCACAAATTTCCGAAAATACGATGACATTCCGAGGAAAGACTGCGCACTTCGGATATTTTTCGGGATCGGGAAATGAGCAATTGCGGGTACCCCTTCGCTAGTAGGACAGACACCTTTCCAAGATATGTGATATCCTAAGTAATTGATACTCGTTTGCAAAAAACAACATTTATCGACTCGCAGTTCTAGCTTGTTTTCTACGAGCAGCTTAAAAGTTTCTGTCAGCACTTGTATGTGTTCTTCGGCGGTTTTTGTTGCCACCAAAAAATCGTCCATGTAGGCTACTACGAGTTCCCTTTTTATTAAATCTGCCAAGACTTCGTTGACGTACCTCTGAAATCTTGATGGCGCTGTTTTTAAGCCAAAAGGCATTTTCACGTATTCGAATTGACCAATCGGAGTTATAAACGAGGTAAGTTTGATAGAATCCTCCGCCATTGCTACGTGATGAAAGCCATCCCGCAGATCGAGTAAACTGAAATACCGCTTTTCGTTAAGCGAGTCTATTAAATCTTCGATTAAGGGAAGGGGATAGTTATCCCGCACGAGGATTTTATTAAGCGCTCGGTAGTCAACACATAGTCTCAACTCGCCTGTTTTTTTTTACGAGTACTATCGGTGAAGCATAATCCGAATTACTTTTTCGCACGACACCCTTCTCTAACAATTTGTCGATAATTTTAGTCAACTCTTTTTTTCGTAGTACGAAAGTCGTCGCGGCGCGAAACGAAAAGGACTCGAATCTTTCAATTCTAGAACGAGTATCGCTTCTATCCGTGGAACCTCAGGTCTTTGTGGCGTAAGATAATGATTTACGACCGTAATATGGATGCTTTCTCGAATTTCAGGTGTCAATTCCGGATTAATCTTTAACTCATCGACCGGTTCTTTTATTTTAACAACATCGTCGATATTCATTATTTCATTCATTATCATAGCAACGCCTAAATCTTCTGACCTCGTTAGTTTCATGTTGAATTTGCGCAACGTGTCTCGACCTATAATAGCGGGGTTTTGCATCGTCGCGTCCGAGACCACATAGAATTGGATACCGTGACGCGTGACATCATCGAACGTTAGACTCACTTTGACTATACCCTTTATATCAAGCTTTACGCTGTTTATCCCGCTGTAGCTGCTCGACAAGACGCAATCATCATATCTTACTGACGGGGGAACGACGGACATTTTCAAAAAACTTATCGGACTGCCAGTATCATACAGCGTTTCGAGGAAAACGGGTCGATTTTCATCCAAATCGTCGAATCTGAATTCGACGATTTTCCAAAATCCATCCGCTTCGCGCAATTCGTGAACATGATGAACTTCCGGCGTCTTCTTCTCGGTCGACGGACTCTTCGACGGACAATTCTTCGACCAATGTCCAAGTTCCTTGCACTTGAAGCAAGATTTATCCCTCCGATTCTGTCGATATTCCACAGCCAAATCACCGGGAAGGTTGCACTTGTAGCAGCGTAAGACGTCGTACTGGTCCTTCATCTCCGTTCTTCTCTATTGTACGCCCTTGAAGTCGACCTTGTTCGGTCTCGTGGGCGACATCCTCCTTCCAGGCCCGTTCGAAATTTTTTCGAACGCCTCGAGAAATGCATCTACCGTAGCAAACCTCTGCATTCGTGCTTGATTCCGCATGCTTGGGACTGGTATCCCTCCAATTAGATATTCTATAATTTCTCCATTTTCTATGGGAACCTTGTTGGCTAAGATGAGTTTGTCGTGTGTGTAGTCACTAGCGGTTTCGTCCGACCTCCACACTCGTGCCTCAAATTGACGGCGTCGCGTCACACGATCAACGGGGAAGTCAAACATCGACTTTAGCTCCCCGAGAAAGGTCTCTGTGTCCATGTCGATGTACTCCGGTTTTGAGTAGAACCATTTCTGGGCCTTGTCCTTAAGCTTTGAAGCTATTAGGATTCTCGTAGAGTTTACATCCAGGTTGTAAGTAGCCTTTAACAATCGAACTTGTTTTTCCCAGATGCTGAACGTATCATTTTTCCCGTCAAAGCCTGACAAAAAATCTCGTACTTTCGAGACACTAACCTCTGATCATGACTGATCACGTACCTGCCCTCGTCGAGTAGGTTCCGCTGGTGGTACCTCATGTACTTGTTGTTCTAAATTCGACTGCCGCCGCAAGTACTCATTTTCAAGTCTGACGAGTTCCAATTCTCGTGCAACGAGTGCAGATTCCCGACGTGCGAGCTCCAATTCTCTCCGCAGACCGTCAGACTCGTTCTCCATTTTGTTTCTCTTCAGAATTACCGCCTGATCCGGTAAACTTCTACTTGATCCTTCATCGACGTCACTCAATGGCTCGTCTGCTACAAGACCATCCTTTACCGCCCCCAGCTGACTATTCCACGTATTTTTAGGATCGAATTCCCGCAATCGAGCAATAAGTTCCCCCTTTGTCCCCGACGTTTTCAAATTGTTCTTTGCCAAAACGTCTTTAAGAATGGTCAGCTTGAAATTGTTTGGATCCAGAACGTCTGAGTTTTAAATTAGGACACGATGATATAAACACAGTCACTGTTTATCTCAACTCGGTCTCTCATACATCGAATATATGCACATATATAGATCTGCACGCATACTATTCTGGCACACCGTGTCGTTCGCCACCTTGAGTATCGAGTGTATTTATATTTGTATGTACGATTCGTATGTACGGCTATAAACCGCCTTTTTTGTATCACCGTCTCAGTCCGAAAAGCCTCGCGGTCCGGTAAATAACCTGATATAACTAAGGATACTTCAATAATCTCGATAACTTTGGTCAACTCGGTACGCTTATACCTTGTTTTTTCCACGAAAGTCCACAAACACAGCGACTTCGAAATACGGGTATCCGACTCTACGAATATCCCAACCCGAATAATATTTCACGTCTATTATTCCTTCACGAAATTTTCAGCATTTTGCACAGTTCTTATCGAAAAAAACTCACAGCAGTAAAAAGCGTTCTCGAAGTGGTATCATCAACGGCATTTTACTGTCTTCCCGGACGTCACTAAGCAGCGTCCCTTTCTCTCAACTCGTAATTGATTTCTAACTTGTTCACGGCTATACCACATGACCCTTTTTCACTAGGAAATGTCCCCGCCGTAGCCTTTGCAGGACGTTCTTTCTCACTGAACGCAGACCCTCTGCCAAAGGCATGCTACGACAACAAAATATATAACTATATATTTTTCTTCCATGATCAATATTTTTTATTAACGTTCACACGCGCTCCTTTTCTACTATCGGTCACAGATCTTTCTTTTTTGAGCATTTTGTGGTAGCATCCCACTTCTGATGTTGTAAGAGGTAAAAATGTTGAAATGTACTATTTTGTTAGTCCGGATGAAATGAGTAACTCGTTACGATTTCTTGTATTATTTAAATGTGTATTTCGTAGCGGCACGACCGACATCTTCGCGTGATTGATCAAGACTGCTCTCAAACAGTACTTTCCTATATCTCGTCATAAACAGTTCGAGAATATTCGACGCTCACTGAGTCAAAATATTCGAGACAATATAGTATCTATCTTCGAGGATACGTTCGGATCAACGTATCCTACAAATATATACTTAATCAAATGAGTGTAAACCCGATCCTATCATAATTATGATTTCATAGTTATGCCTATGAAAAAAATCCCAATTACTTACGACAAAGCATCCGTTACGTAACGGAATAGAGGGAGGTGGGGGGTCGGGCCAGGCGTTATGGTCCTAGTACGTGTGGGGAGGGGGAGGGTCGAAAATTGGAGAATTTGGCGTTACGCAATTTGTGTACGCCCCCTTATAGAGATACATAGTACAACATATTTATCAAATAAAACCGACAATTATACTGCGCGGTTCATTATAAGCCTTAATTAGATGAAAAATACCTACCGGAACCAGTAATTGGACTTTTAGCTATTCTGGATTTCTCTCTTCCATATGATGGCAGAAGCGTTGTCATTTTCTTCTTTAAGTCGAGAATAGGCATGCCTATTACTGAACTTATATGCGTCCATGCGTCTTCTTGCAGGGATTTGCTGTGGTAATTTGGACATTTGCTATTCCACAAATGATTATTGGCACCGCACAGTTGGAGTAGAAGGTGACACTTTTCGTTATGCGTAGTACATCGCTTGAATATTTCTTATCCTTTTGAATATTTTCTTAATACCCTTGCCTCTCGCGCCAGCGATCTCAGACAACAGCAGAGACACGTCTCAACTGCGCGTGCGCAAAGATGACCCGCCTTTGCCTCGTCCCGAACAGTGTTGTCAGGTTAAGGGGTTACCCCCACTTGCGATTTTGAAAAAATCGATTTTTTTTATTGCATTTTTTTAAAGTATAAGTATCTGAGAATATGTCCTGAAAATTTCAAGTCGATCCGAACAAAATTGACTTAGATATGAGTGTTGAAAGAGAAGAATCCGTTGTGTAACCGACCGGCTAGTCTGCCGTCTGGCGCGCTCGACCCTCCCTCCGACCTTCAATGCATTGTTCGATTAAAAGGGTCGTATACCTGGCATTCACAAGGTTCATATAATAGACTGGAATTTATAAAAACGTATTTTCGTTGTCTGTTATGGTCTAAACTCGTCAGTGTAGCTCGAAAGTTCGACTATATAAGACGTATATTCCGCCGTTCATAATATTATAAGCGCAGTTTTTATTCATTTTACATTAAAAAATGGATCGAAAAAAAGGTTCGCGACAAACAGGAAGCATTGATAATTTAGGGAAATCTCGACCAAAAAAAAGGAAGGGTTTTTTTAACCCCAACCTGGCCGAAACGGAAACTGAAAGTTTCAGCACGTTTGCGAAGAAACTGAAAAATTATATTGATATGACTGTGAATCAAAGTCCTAATATTGAATATCGGATTTTGAACTTTTGGGTTGTGTTTGCTGCTATTTCAAATTTAGTGAAGTGCAAAACGTGTAAAGGAAATATTACATTTGAAACGGCAAGTGCAAGCGGACTAGGCTTCAAAATCGTTGTGAAATGTGACTCATGTGCAGATAATTTGATACCATCTTCTCCTTTTTTGGAACATTCGTATGAAATAAATCGTCGATTTATATTCACCATACGAGTTCTCGGCATAGGATTGGCTGGAGCACAAACATTTTGCGGACTTATGGACAGGCCAAGATTTCTTACCGAGACTATATTCAATAATTTTGAAAAGTATTTATGAGTCTGTGAAAACATGTGCAGATGTAATATTTTAAAAAGCCGTACGAGAAGAAATTGAAGATACACCTAATGCAGAAGGCGATGCAATTCCTCAATTAACAGTTTCCGGAGATGGATCCTGGAGGAAGCGAGGATATACGTCGTTGTTCGGAGTCACATCAGTCATAGGCTACTACAGTGGAAAAGTACTTGATCTTGTGGTAAAAAGTGCGTATTGTAAAATGTGTGAATCGTGGAAACATAAGCTAAATGATGCGGAATACGAAGAATGGTACGAAACACACGAAGATAACTGCAGTGCAAATCACGCAGGCTCCTCGGGAAAAATGGAGGTGGACTCCATTATCGAAATCTTCAAGCGTTCAATAGAAAAATGTAATGTCCTGTACCGTTACTATATTGGAGACGGAGATTCGAAAACGTACACTGGGCTAGTAAATTCTCATCCTTATAACGACGTAGAAGTTATAAAAAAAAGAATGCATCGGTCACGTCCAAAAGCGTATGGGATCCCGCCTTCGTAATTTAGTAAAAAAAAAAAAAAAAAAAAAGCTTGGTAGTAAAGGACAGCTGACAGGAAAATTTATTGACAAGCTCACTGTGTATTATGGACTTGCTATTCGACGCCATTCTGCTTCTGTTCACGATATGCATGAGGCAATATGGGCGACCTTCGATCATTACAGTTCAACCGATGCAAATCCACACCATGAGAGATGTCCAACCGGTGAAGAATCGTGGTGTTCGTATCAACGAGCTCAGGCGAGAAACGACGCTTTCCAACACGATTACGAACCACTTCCATCAAATGTATTGGATGCCATCAGACCTATATACAACGATCTGAGTAAGGAAACTTTACTCGAAAGATGCGTCGGTGGCTTCAATCAAAATAACAACGAAAGTTTCAACCAACTTATTTGGAAAATCAGCCCAAAAATCGTCTCGAGTGGGACAATCGTTGTAAATTTAGCAGCTTATATTGCCGTTGGACTATTCAACGAAGGTTGAAAATCATTATTATTTTATTTGAACGCAATCGGAGTGAGCTGTAGACACAACGCGCACAAATACGCTGATAAAATGGACGAAGCACGGATTGCATTGGCAGAGAGACGTGCGGCCAAGAGCACTCGTGAAGGAAGAATGTTACGAAGGCAACACCAAATTTTCGTTTTGCAAGCGGCATCGTCGGGGGAAGAACTTCTGTATGGGCCCGGAATAGATGACTCTATGTAAGTTTACAAAAAAAAATATTTTCTTCGTGTAAACTGAAATTGAAACTTTAAACGCGTTTTTCTCAAAATGGCATTTCTGAAGTCGGCGACCAAGATTACTCGAACACTAATGAACCGATCTTCTTGAAATTTTGCAGGCTTATTTAATACATAAAAATGTAGTCTTTAATCGTTCGATTTTTTTCGAAAAAAATGGCCGTTTTATAGCCAAAAAACGGCCGTTTTTTTCGTTACAATCAAACCATTAACTTTGACTGTCCGCCATTTTGTGAAAAATGAGTATTTTTAAAAATCCTTCGATTAAAGACTAGTTTATACTTATATTTGACTAAATCCATCCGCATTTTTTTTTCAGATGATCCACTTCGCCTCAATCTTGGTCACCGCAAACCGTGTATATAAAAACATTATTTCATTGACGGCCATTTGCCACTAAACAATGTAATATTTTTCAATAAAAAAATTACTGAAAGTTCTTCAAGGTGTGTTCTTTGAGATGGTATATTTATCGATTAAAAAAGTTTTGTAGTTTTCTTTAAAAAAATTCATGAAAAAGGCCTTTTTTGCGGTACAAGTGGGGGTAGCGCCTTAAGAGATTTTTTCCTAGATTTGAAAGTATTCTACCTGAGTTAGGAGAGAAATAGGAGGAAAACATGCGTAGGAGATTTTGTATGAGAATGCCCAGGAATTTATTAGGAGGGTATTTTAGGGGATTATAATGTACCGAGGTTTTTTTTATTCTCAAAACAAGTTTTAAAAAACAACCACAAGTGCACCGATTTTGAGTGAACGTAAACAAACAAGTAAGCCCAAACAAACGAAAACAATCATGCAAACCCAGCCGATACAAGCTGCGAAACAAAATGTCGGTCGCAATGGTCGAGGAATGCACGATCGACTCACGCTCAGCGTTGATTGCTGTGACTTCAAGCCAACAGCTCGTATGTTGAAGCGTTTCAGCTCTGGGAATATCTATAATAATATAAATGACAGCGATGTTGGAACCCTCCACATATTTCCTGACCATTAGGGCCGAAATTTAGCTATTCATGCATCAGTGAATTCTTCATTGCAATAAGTATCAATCTGATGGGGAATGCACTCTGTGTTCATTCTGTTCATTATCGTTTGCGTTTTAAAATGCCACTTCGTCCATCGTGCTGCAGATATTTTTCGATTTTTGGTAGAATTTCAAAGAGGGACCAATGATTTTAGAAAAATTTTCCACATTTTTTCAATAAAAATTGAGAGTTTCGGGGGAATTAATAGTGAATTTGTATTCAGGGAGCAAAAATACGTAAAATGGACTTGGAATGACCCGTCGTCAATTAGTATGAGTTACACTATAGAATAGTTCAAAGTATATACTCGGCTAACAGGTAAACAATTGTAATAAACAATATTGTACACAGTATGTAATAATACTACGTGCGCCACTAAGATTGTGGGTTTTTTTGACCCATAAAAAATCGAAAATTACAAGACAAATACAAAAAATTGTTCATTCGAAGTATTGTCCCTCGCTATTTACACATTTTTGCCATCTCTCTGACCAAGTGTCTACATCGTAATTGGCCAAGTGTAGCCCACCCAAGCCATGTGACATCGACCGGAATAAGTGGTAGTCTGAAGGGGCCAGGTCTGGTGAATACGGCGGGTGCGGTAGCAGATGGAACTGCGATGGCAAGGAGCGTTGTTGTGCTGCAATATCACACGTTCATGTCTCGTGTCCCATTCTGGCCGTTTTTCGAGCAATGCGTGGTTCAAATTGATTAGTTGTTGTCAGTAGCGATACCCGTTGACAGTATCGCTCAGTTTCTGCAGCTCATGGTACACGATTCCTTTCTGGTCCCACCAAACGCAGAGCATTGTCTTTTTTCCGCAGCGATTTGGCCGTGCCGTCGATGTTGACGCTTCGCCAAGTGAAAGCCACGATTTTCTGCATTTCGGATTCTTGAAATATATTCATTTTTCATCGCCAGTAACAATTCGAGGCAGGAAACTTTTTCTGTTCTGCCGCAAAAGCAAAATTTCGGAAGCGGCTCTTCGATTTTCCATTTGTCTCTCAGTCAAATCATGCGGCACCATGAGTTGGCCCACTTTCCTTCCTTATGAATTTTTTCCATGGCGTGCAAACGTTTCAAACTACATTGCCGAGTCACATTTAATGCCTCGGCAAGTTAAGCTTCTGTTTGAGTATTATCTTTACCCAATAACGCTTGCAGATCGGCGTCCGCAAATGTTTGCTGTCTTCCCGAGCACTCCTCATCCCCAGTCTCAAAATCGCCACTTCTGAACCGCTTGAATCAATCTTCACACGTCGTTTTTGATGGTATTTATTCGCTGTAGGCCTCCTCAAGTAACCGACGTGCTTCGGCTGCTGTTTTTTTAGGTTGAAGTATTCATCAAAAGGAAAAAGTATTCATCTTCATCTATAATTCGCACAGATCGCAGCAATCAAGTTTCACAATATAATACTCAATACACAAGTAGAAAATGCATGTTAAATAACAGCTATTTGACGACATTTGACCGATCGCGAAAATTACCCTTCATTTACAGCACTGTTCAGGCCAGTGGCTCGGTGGGGGCCATTTAGGAGATTTTTAAGCGGAACTAGCGATGGTCTAGGGGGAAGTCGCCAGAACCATCTGGCAACACTGGTCCCGAATAGCAGAGACCACGGTCTTATAAACAGGTCTGGGCACAGAGGCTAAAATCTTGGGACACTAAGTGAAGCCAATTGAGTTCCAAATTCCGCCACGTCGCTAGTGTCGGAGCGGCCGATTTGCTTATATATACTAGTGTTGTTGTGTTTGCTAGTATATTGTGTATAACCTCGTCGCCACCTTACCACACCGTACACCGGCAGCCATCAGAAGTGGAACTGTTAATTTTAAATGAAGTGAACCGATAATTAAAGGGAATTAATAATTGAAGTCAACATTTTGCAATGCCTGATGTGGCACCATTCCGGGATGCAAAATTAGATATTCAAGTACGGCGGAGCGCGTTTCTTTATTCCGTGTGCAGAAAGATCCAATATTTCGGGAAAAATGGGTGGAGGCAGTAACTCCACTCATAAATAAATTAAAAACAACGCACAAAATATGCGAGAAGCATTTTAAAAAATCTGACATTGTGCGCCACTTCACCCATAAAGACGGAGATGGACAAATTATCGCACAAGTAAGTTTCTGGGATAATTTTTTTCTCAAAGCCTAATTGGTAAACCGTATGTGCTCTATTTGTTATTATATCACAAAATTAATATATTAAAACAACAGGTCGCTTCCAAAGTGCCTAGACGCGAAAACGGCTGTGCCATTAGTATTTGCATCACCGCCACACCTCGATCATAAGCTGATAACTGCTGCCGCTGTTTAATCGCAGAGGGACAATGAATTGCAACCGACAGTACAAACCACTGCTCAGAATTCGGTTGGAAGCATTTCTGAAAATGTTTTTCCAAGTTTGAACAACCAGTCCATAATGCCAGTAGAAAAAGTGAGCGGTGATGTAGAAACAATCGCTGTAAATGCAAGTTCAGTGGATTTCACACCGACCACTCCGATACCCACGGCACCAAATGTGATGAGCATCGAAGCGGATTGTAATGGATCAGAGCAAGCCATTTCGAAGGTAAATATTCATATACACGTGGTTATCAAATGTTTTTTTAAAATACGAGTGAATATAGAAGGTAGTAGCTACATATACGAGAAAACATCCCGAATAGAAATATTGTCAGGCTGACAATATTTCCACTTTCCAAACACTTTAAAAATTCTTATAATAAATATATTATTCTAATTATAAATATATATATCTAATTATAAATTAAAATTCTTATATATAAATATAAATTAGTTTAAGTCTATGACTATGAATTTATTTTTAATTTATGACTATAAATTAACATATGCCTATAGAATAATCATGTAGGGGTTAACCCGGGATCTGTCTGAATAAAGTGTTAATTTTATCCAGTGTATGTTGTAATTTTTTTCTCACTTTTCAGATCGATATTATATCTCAAGATAACAAGATATCTTCTACCAGAGATATGGGACAGAATTCAGGAACATCCAGAGGAGTGTTTATCGAGATATACAATGATTCAAACGCTGTGGAACTGCCACTGGGATGGTTTTGATATACATCAAACAGCGGTGCAAAAAGATGGGTGGCGTTTTCCACATTTGACATGCAAAACAAACTGAACTGTTTGCAACCGGTACTAAGAAAATCGATTTTGCTAACGGAAGAAGGAGATGTACACGTATCGGCAAACGGAAAAAGTATACCCACTGGAAGGATATGTCACTCCCTCGACCGAGTTTGTAGCATAGATTTGTCGCGACTTTTAACATCATTGGCAACTATCAAGCTCTGTGTTGGAATCGAATTACCGAGCTATTCGTTTGATGCAGTCCAAAACAATGCACCGCAATTCTTTCGGAGCTTTGGATAATAAAAATTGCTCAATTGTGTGTACCACGAGAATCTGCAGTAGCTGTCAGAAACAGAAAAAATCGTTTACCCAACGGATGCGACGAGTATCGAACAACCCCGTGACGAAAAGAATCGAACTTTCCGACAAGTCTTCCGAAGAAGGGGAAAATCGAAAGGATACAGAAGACTTCGTTCACAAACGATGTTCATCGGTAGAGTAAGTGAACGTGTTCGAAAAATGCAAAATTCGATGACTGAGTTACAAAATCGCATACGTGGCCTGAACGAAGAGGGTATACAAATACGAGAAGCTTAATCTCTCACAGGCACAACGTTTGTGCGTGAAAGAGATGATCGCATCCGTTAAAAAGAAGGGTTCCCAGGCAAACCGTTACAATGAAGATTGGATTATGCCATGCATGCTTATGCATATACATTCGCCTGCACATTACCGATTTTTGTTGAAGAACGAGATACTTCCGCTACCGTCACCAAAAACGATCCGACGGTATTTGTCGACTATCACCACCAATTGTGGTTTTGATACTAATTTTTTTCGATTATTCAAAAAACGCATGGATTCGAAATCGTCAATGCAAAAACACGGTGTTCTTCTCCTTGACGAAATTTCCGTTCGAGAAGCGGTTACAGTATGTTCTTCAACGCTACCGTATAAAGGACTAACTGATTTTGGTGATCTGGGCACTGGTGCGGCTACTGTAAATGATAAGGCAAACCACGGACTCGTACTCATGTTCAAAGCTATCGCCGATAAGTATGCACAGTCAGTAGCCGTGTTCGCATCTAGAGGATCGGTGAAGGGTCCTGAACTTGCTAAAATTGTGGTAAGGGCAATAACGCTATTGGAAAATGCCGGAGCCAAGATCCATGCAGTTATCTCCGATGGAGCGTCCACTAACCGAAAAATGTGGGCGTGCCTTGGAATCAGCGGTCAGAGAGGAATGTGCCAAGCTTCATTCACACATCCTTCCGACGACAGCCGAAAAGTCTTCGTTATTTCGGATGCGCCTCACCTCATAAAAACTATACGAAATAGACTGTACGGCAACGGGAAAGCAACAACAGAATTACTTGTAAGCATAGCTCACTAATTACACAAACCGTTTTCTTCGGCAAGTATCTGAACATTGATTACTTCATGTTCAGATTGATCTCGGCAAGCCTTCGATCAAATGGTGCTATTTTCGGGCAATGTACAACGAGGACATCCAGTTACCGGCTGATCTAAGAATCTGTCCAAGAATAACAGAAGCGCACATCAATCTCAGCGTAGCAGCAAAATGCGAGTACGTTTAGCAACGCAAGTACATATATATATAAACAAATGTTATTGACGTGACAACGTCTTATAATTCGATGGAGCCGGCTGCACGCACGAAAAAACATGACTCATGCGGCGTTACCTCGCTCTGAGGCGTTCCATTTAAGGCTTGAAGTGCAAGCGAGAGCGCGGAACGAGCGACAAAGAGGCACAATCGGCCCCCGCGTTCGGCAGCGTTCGACATCTGTCTCTCTCCTACTAGAGTGATGGCCTCTGCACACTGCGAGCGACGAGCGACGAGCGATGAGCGATATCCAATGGCAACGTCACTGTCATAGAGCATTTCCGTCATACTCGAGCTCTCATTGGATATCGCTCATCGCTTGTCGCCCATCGCGCGCAGTGTGCAGAGGCCATGAGCGATGCGTCCGCGTGGACAGCTGCTATACAATAATACATTTACATGTTTTCTTCAAGTATGAAGTGCAGTGAAAAGTGAATGTGGTGTCAATTGTTTATAGCAACGATAATTGCGGCGATAAAGGTAATGATTCTTTCGATATTAAATATATGTTCAGTGATATATTGTCGAATATTCGTGCTTTCATCATTAAAATAAATAGCATCGGTCCGCTAGTGCAGCGATTGTAGGTTATGCTATAATTGACAAAACTATAACAATAAGTTAACAGAACTATTTCACGATGAGTAAAAAATCAATTGCTTTACTATTCGATCGAAATAATTGTCGAGCGTAGCTATGATTTCAAAAAATTAAAACATAAATGTTAAATCTTCCACATATCATAACAACGTGTCTGAAATGACAGGTTGGACCAGCCAGCCGTCAAAGGGAACAATTTTCTCCTATATCAAACACATTGAGGCGGGCTTTTTAAAAGCTAGAGTTACAAAAATTTTAATGATGTTTCCAAATTTTTTATTTTAAATTTAAGATTTATGAACAATAATTTAATCACAGTTTATTCTTATAATAAATTATTCAAAATTATTACTTTTTACAACAAATTACAATTAAATGTGCAAAAATAATTAAGTAACTAATTGAACAACAACTTTTATTCAGTTTACTTGCTGAAAGAAATAAAGTCAATACAAAATTTATTATTATCTATATATATAAAAGAAAGTGGTGTTAGTTACACCATTTATAACTCAAGAACGGCTGAACGGATTTAGCTGAAAATTGGTGGGGAGGTAGCTTAGAACCAGGAGACGGACATAGGATTCTTTTTATCCCGTTCGACTGCGTTTCAGTCAAGTCACTATAAAACGTGGTATAACAAAAACACATCTGACATGACACAAAACCCAAATGACAGTGGAATAACAAAACTTAAATGAGAGCTAAACGTAATTTTGTCTTTGGTTAAGTATGGTAAAAAATTTGACAATTATAAAAATGATAGCTAAACGTAATTGATAATATCATCAGTAATTTGTTTTCTCTTTGAATCATCATTAACAATGCCGCGACCAAGACGATCAAATCTTTCCCGACAAAGCCGTAATGCAAGAAGCATGTGGCATATGCCACATGCATATGTGGCATAAATACACATGCTAACATGTGGCATAAATACAAGGATAATATGTCAGAATCTATATATATAAAAGAAAGTGGTGTTAGTTACACCACTTATAACTCAAGAACGGCTGAACGGATTTAGCTGAAAATTAGTGGGGAGGTAGCTTAGAACCAGGAGACGGACATAGGATACTTTTTATCCCGTTCGACCGCGTTTCAGTCAAGTCACTATAAAACGTGGTATAACAAAAACACATCTGACATGACACAAAACCCAAACCACAGTGGAATAACAAAACTCAAATGACAGCTAAACGTAATTTTGTCTTTGGTTAAGTATGGTAAAAAATTTGACAATTATAAAAATGATAGCTAAACGTAATTGATAATATCATCAGTAATTTGTTTTCTCTTTGAATCATCATTAACAATGCCGCGACCAAGACGATCAAATCTTTCCCGACAAAGCCGTAATGCAAGAAGCATGTGGCATATGCCACATGCATATGTGGCATAAATACACATGCTAACATGTGGCATAAATACAAGGATAATATGTCAGAATCTATATATATAAAAGAAAGTGGTGTTAGTTACACCACTTATAACTCAAGAACGGCTGAACGGATTTAGCTGAAAATTAGTGGGGAGGTAGCTTAGAACCAGGAGACGGACATAGGATACTTTTTATCCCGTTCGACCGCGTTTCAGTCAAGTCACTATAAAACGTGGTATAACAAAAACACATCTGACATGACACAAAACCCAAATGACAGTGGAATAACAAAACTTAAATGAGAGCTAAACGTAATTTTGTCTTTGGTTAAGTATGGTAACAAATTTGACAATTATAAAAATGATAGCTAAACGTAATTGATAATATCATCAGTAATTTGTTTTCTCTTTGAATCATCATTAACAATGCCGCGACCAAGACGATCAAATCTTTCCCGACAAAGCCGTAATGCAAGAAGCATGTGGCATATGCCACATGCATATGTGGCATAAATACACATGCTAACATGTGGCATAAATACAAGGATAATATGTCAGAATCTATATATATAAAAGAAAGTGGTGTTAGTTACACCACTTATAACTCAAGAACGGCTGAACGGATTTAGCTGAAAATTAGTGGGGAGGTAGCTTAGAACCAGGAGACGGACATAGGATACTTTTTATCCCGTTCGACCGCGTTTCAGTCAAGTCACTATAAAACGTGGTATAACAAAAACACATCTGACATGACACAAAACCCAAACCACAGTGGAATAACAAAACTCAAATGACAGCTAAACGTAATTTTGTCTTTGGTTAAGTATGGTAAAAAATTTGACAATTATAAAAATGATAGCTAAACGTAATTGATAATATCATCAGTAATTTGTTTTCTCTTTGAATCATCATTAACAATGCCGCGACCAAGACGATCAAATCTTTCCCGACAAAGCCGTAATGCAAGAAGCATGTGGCATATGCCACATGCATATGTGGCATAAATACACATGCTAACATGTGGCATAAATACAAGGATAATATGTCAGAAGATATTTTACATCAAAATCGTGTCAGTTCCAGAAATCCCGATCTTGAGATGAATGAAGAGATACATAATCGGGCTTTACTCTTGATCGAAGACATGTGTTACCTTATGTGCGGCAGTTTATTAGTCAGATTAGGAATGCCGGCGCCAAATCGTGAAATGAATGACGCATTTGATCGAGAATTGGAACGGGAACGTGAATATGATCACCAGGAATTAGATTTCGTAGTTCAAACGAATGTACCACTGTTGAATCCCCAACAAAAGCAAGTTTATGATACATTAATGAAGGCAATTGATGATGGAAATGGTGGCTTATATTTCCTGGATGCCCCTGGTGGAACTGGTAAGACATTCCTGATGTCATTAGTTTTAGCCACTGTTCATGCGAGATCCAACATTGCGCTTGCAGTTGCTTCTTCTGGAATAGCAGCCACATTGTTAGAAGGATGCCGTACGGCTCATTCAGCATTAAAATTGCCATTAAATCTTCAAACTATTGAAGAACCAATATGTAATATTTCAAAAAACTCCGCAATGGCCAAAGTTTTATCAGCATCGAAAATCATAATATGGGACGAATGCACAATGGCGCATAAACGTGCATTAGAAGCACTCAACCGAACATTGAAAGATCTACGCAATGACTCAAGATGTTTTGGAGGCGCAATGGTTTACTGTCTGGCGATTTCCGCCAAACACTGCCAGTAATTCCAAGATCAACTGCTGCCGACGAAATAAACGCTTGCCTCAAATCATCGAATCTATGGCGCTATGTAAAGAAACTTCAGCTAACAACAAACATGAGAGTTGCATTGCTTAATGATACATCTGCTAAAGATTTCTCTGAGCAATTGCTTACTATCGGTAATGGTCGAGTACCGGTCGACGAATCAAGCGGATTGATTTCTTTTCCTCAGAATTTCTGTAACTTTGTCTCATCGAAAGACGAACTTATCAACAAAGTATTTCCAAACATCATTACTAACTACAAAAATAATGAATGGTTGAGTCAACGAGCAATTTTAGCGGCTAAGAATAAAGATGTAGATGATTTAAACTACATAATTCAGAATGATATCATTGGAACATTGAATTTATTCAAATCAATTGACTGTGTAACAAACGAAGATGAAGCCACCAACTATCCAATTGAATTTTTAAACTCTTTGGATGTGCCTGGCTTACCACCGCACAATTTACGCCTCAAGGTTGGCTCCGTAGTAATTATGCTTCGAAACATAAACCCACCAAAACTTTGCAACGGTACGCGGTTGGTGGTAAGTAAATTGATGAACAATGTGATTTACGCGACGATACTCAAAGGAAAATTCGAAGGTGAGGAAGTTCTCATTCCGAGGATCCCGATGATCCCAACCGATATGCCGTTTGAGTTTAAAAGACTTCAATTTCCGATCCGTCTTGCATTCGCCATGACCATTAACAAATCACAAGGACAATCTTTGAAAGTTTGTGGTCTGAATCTTGAAAATAAATGTTTTTCACATGGGCAATTATATGTGGCATGTTCACGGGTCGGAAGCCCATCTGCGTTGTTTGTATTTGCGCCTGATAATAAAACAAAAAATGTCGTGTATCACAAGGGGCTTAACTGAAGAGTACAACCGATGCACCAAAATACATAAACAATAAAGAATCATTAAAATACTTGATCGTTTATACTTATATTTTTCCTAATAAAAAATTGAATTGAATAAAATCCAAAATCTGCTTATTTATTGCCTCTAAGGCGGAACAGAGTTCGCCGGGTCAGCTAGTAAAATAATAAAATCAAAAATTAAATTTTAACAGTCGAGTAGAAATTTAAACAATAAATTTTATTCAAGTATTTTGTAAATTTAAAATGATTTTCTGAACGAAGAATTTTATGAAAAAATAAAAGTTGTAAAACAATTGCTCAAAGCACATTCATACTTGTAAAAACTATGTATATTGTAAAAAAAATAAATAAAAATTGACATAATTGTATTTATGTGTACAAATAAATGTAACTTGATCAATTCAATTGTGATTTCCATTTACCTCCTTCTCTATATCCATACAAAATATCTATCAAACAAATAAAATTAAAATTTTCTTTTGAAAGATGAAACCATTCCATCAGTATTTTCTTATGACGTTGTCACGTTCAACTATCGTCAGTAAACCGACTTTACAGACAACCGATTTTTTTTTTTTTATTTCGAATTGCGAAGTTCATGAAAAAATGTACACACACACACACACACACACACATACACACATACACACACACACACACCAGCGTCGCATTGAGATGGGTCGGCATGAAATCATTACCACTGAAAATAACTTATAATTTTGTAAAAGTCATACATGTTTTTCCGCTTGCAATTTGGACACACACACACACACACACACACACACGCGCGCGCACGCACGCACGCACGCACGCACGCACGCACATGCATGTATGTACGTATGTGAGTGTATGGATACTTAGATATATTTTGCAGATTTTCAGCAAATCGGTTGCCGATGCTTTGGAATTCTATCATCAACGCGGCATTTCGACATTGGATGGGTGTGAAGCGACAGTTGAATTTTGCCGGACTATTAACCGCATGTTCGATGCCCTGAACAGAAAAGTACCAAACGAACGAGTTACGAAAGATGGAAAGGATATGGAAGTACATTTTTTCATTTATGTATTCAAATTATACTGTATTGTTGCTTTATAGCTATATTTTTCGAAGGTTCTACGAACTTCTCTTCGCTGGCTGAATGATTGGGAATTGAAGTACGCACAAGGCCTCATCAGAGAGAATCAGTTTATATCCAAATCCACAGCTGAAGGTCTGCGTGTGACGTTACAGGCGATGTTGGAGATGTGCCCATATCTGTGTGATAGATTCGAGTTCAAATATTTATTGACAGGGAAGATTAATCGAGACTCGTTGGAGGTAGTGATGAAGTATTGAAGGAATATTTTAAATGATTAAGTAAGTAAGTAAGTAAGTCTTTTCACGGGCCGTGATCGCTCAATTTTTCCAATTTTTTCGTATTAATTCATAGCCGCTTGCTATTCGGCTTACTTTCAAAATTTGTTGAAAAGAGCTTCTCCAACGGTGAACGAACTTGCGCGATTGTATGAATTGTAGCAATTCTTTGGTACTATCCGGCAAGCAGCGGGTTCAGATGACCATCCAGCGGCACCGACATTTTTTCAAGTCTACTCGATGTTGTCAACAAACAATATTTTAAAGCCTCCCGTTTCTGGCAATTGTACGATCGTCGATCAAGAAGCGCCTCGAATTTTCCTGACTGTCGATGATTTGAAAGACATCTACGAACCTGCCAAGAAAAATCTCGTCGAAAAGATCCGGCAAAAGTTGGATTCTCTTATAGAGTATACAGATTAGGAGCCGGACGACGTAATAGAGCATAATTATGCCCTTGCTCTAGTTCTAGATTGTGTTGTCTACTACGTAACAGGTTGATTTCGCTACTATCTTTTTTCTGCATCATTTTCACGACTTCGTCGTAAGAACTAAGAACGTATACAAGATCGACGTTACCTCACTAATTTGTACACCCAGCTTTCTCATATCCGATTAGGTTGTATCAAGAAAACCGGGCTCTGTACATTTCATAGATGCAGAGCTTGACGGTTTGCTTTCACGGTTAAAGTTATTTACCTATGAGAATCTCGGTAAAAAATTTCAGGTATCTTTGTCACATTGTCACACTCATATCAATAACGCCATGTTTTTTTTATAACTAGCTTGTGGTTTTTTTTTCAATATTTTTAGGGTACCTTTGCAAACAGCTCCTACGATTTACAATGTGCGAGGTATACAGAGGGGCAATAAAAAATGAAGTTTCCTATTCTCAGCAGCCCAATTAGGGAATCTCAAAACCCACGGGAGACTAATTCATCCGAATTCTACATTTTTCCATTTAATCATGGCCACTGAGTCATCTTTTACCAAGCATTGCGCTCAAGCGAATGTTTACGAGTGCACGGTCGATGAAATATGTTCGACTTACAAATGTTCTTTTCCATGTGTAAAGCACGCAGATTCATTCCTTGCTACGGCAATTCACTACTATTTGCGAATGCGTATGCGTCAATTCACAGCACAAAAAAATGCAATAAGTACAAAAAAAAGTAGATAAGTAAGGAAACAAGTAAAATTCTATAAACTATAATTACAGTACAACGTGTATAGATTACCCAATATTTATTATTTATGATTAAATAAACGAATTGTTAACAATGTAAAATAATTATTCATGTTTTTAATTCCCCTCATCTTCAACATATTTTTGTATGTATACCGTTTTTGAGATACGCGCATTTATTTGAAAGCAGTAGCTCTCTTATCAAAAACATTTCAGTGGAGAAAAACTGCAACTCATCCATTTAAAAGTTGTAAGTGCCATCAACTCATCGCCTTATTTTCGGTTTAAATTGTTTATTTTATTGTTTGAGTCATAATATATAATTGCTATAGATACATATACATGTATGTTGTTCGATTAATTATATCTAAATGCTATATGTAATTATGTAAAGGATGTATTCTTATTACAACCATGAAGACAGTACGCATGCGCCAGTATATCGCTCTCTGTCCCACAATAGTGTGGCCCGTTTCGGAACTTAAATGGCTTCACTTTTTGACACACGACGGCCTATGCAAAGTATATGGGAGTGCCCAGACCTGTTTATAAGACCGTGGCAGAGACTCACGTCTCAACTGCGCGCGCGCAAAGCACAATCCGCCTTTGCTGCGACCCTAAAGACCGACCGAGATTGGCTCGCTCCGCGGCATGTTCGAGCGCGCCAATGTTCGAACTGGCTCGCGCGGCAACACCGTATCCATTAAGGGGCTACATCAGCGTGATACTTCCAAAAAATCGATTTTTTTGTTCCTTTTTTCGACACTTCATACTTGCAACAATATCATTATCATTTATATCAATATAATTTTATTTTGCAAAAATCGATAGTTAAATCTTTAAACGCGTTTTTCTCGACATGAGATTTTACAAATTTGCTGACATTGTAACTCAAAGAGCAATTATACGATTGACTTTAAATTTGAACAGAGTACTCTTGAATATATTTACAATGACGTAGAGTATTTTTGATTGGATGCAAATTGACGATTTGGCATTGATAAAAACGACCAGTTTATAGACAAGAAAACAGACTTTTTTCATAAGTACGCCATTTTGTTAGATTTTGATATTTTTCGAAAATTGTACGTCATTGTACAGGAAATACCTTCCAGTTTAACGACATTTTTTCCTTTTTCGGTTTCAGCTACTCAATCGGCCGGAATCATGTCAGCAGTGGAGGATTTTTTTTTGTTGGCGCCTCCTTAGGCAGCGCATAAGTCGCTTGGATCTCAATATTCTTCTATTAAAAAATTATGTAATGTAAGTCAAATATAGCCAAATATATTCTTAATTTTCCGAAACATTTAATTGAGTACTTTTCTTCCAAAAAATTCCCGAAAATCACCCAAATTTTCAGCGTTCACACTGGTATAGCCCCTTACTACAAATACTTTACTAGTTTCATTTCACCCTTTCTAACGTAAATAAGTAGTGGTACGTTGTAAAATATTGCGGCTTTGCAATAGCTCGTATTCATCTTGCCCTATTAGATGATTAACGAAATAACAAAAAATCACGCAATGACCTTCAAAATTTCTGACAGACCGTTCTGGTTATATTAATAATTAGTACTTACATCGTCTTTATCTACCCATCACTAATCAATATCACTAACTGAACTGAACTGAACCTCAAATGAACTTAACCAAAAAATACATCGTTATGTCAAAAAATTGATATTGTTTTCTCACTCGAGACACGTGCTTCCGCCACAGTTGATACTTTCACACTAATTTACCTTACCGCCACCCCTTTATACTCCAACGGGATCACTGCACTCGCACACGCTGTTCAGTAGCTAGGCTTATGACTCATCTTACCCCGCGTATTCGTCTTGCCCAGAATTCCCCTATTATCCTCGTTGCATTAACAAAACGACTCGTCTGATTCACTTCTAATGTAAATAAAGCATAGCTCATAACATTGATTATCGTATGACTGGATGTTCATCTACTTGTTAATAACAAATTATTGAAGTTGTTTCAAATAAAAAATCGAACGTTTCTTTTGACAACTTATCATTTCCATAATTTTCGATATTTCAATAAAATATGCGCTTATACGAAAGTTTTATTATTACACTCAAAGTACATTATTTTTTTCAGTTCAGATCGCCCTAGTTGCCACAATCACCTACACCAATTGATCACGCAGCAACGGCGGCATGTTGTTAAAAGGGGGCGTACACAAATTACGTAACGCGAAATTTCCCAATTTATACACCCCCACGTAATGAGACCATAACGCTTGACCAGAACCCCCCCAAATTCCGTTATGCAACGGGTGCTTTGTCGTCAATAATTTTATAAAGTGTATATTCATCTAGTTTTATACCAATTTGTATGACAAAATCTTGAAAATTAACCAGCATATACGCTTTGAACGCGACGACAAAAAACTTCTTTTCCTTGTCCCATCGATATCTTTATGAAAGGTTATCTGTAAACTAAAAGTCAACAATTTATCGATATCTATACAAATGTAGCTATCGTTATGCGTAGCCATTTTTTATTTTGGTTTTTTTTACAAAATGCCCAGAGTTAGAACATTTTTTTCTATTTTCAAGGCCCTTTTTCTGTATTTAAGCAGTCTTGAAAAATAGTAATTATCAATTTTAAAAAACGCGGATACATACAACCTCAGACGCTGCGATTACAAAAATGTTTTAAAAAAATTGAAAATCGGTTGATAAATTTTTAAGCATTCGTTCCGACAAGGTCGAAAAAACTAGATTCGAGAAAAACGCCTTTACAGTTTTTGCTCCGTGTTTCTTGATATAAAGTTATGTTTTTTCTAGAATATTGATACTTACATTGAAGTACTTAGTCGCGGGCGATATGACGGTTCTTCATCTTCATGATAGGTTACAAAATAATAAGGGACTATACTTTATCTATTGTAAATGATGCCACACCTGTAGGGACTGAGGGCACTAACCAGTCGCACTACATGTTCTCACTAAAGTTACTATAACTCCGTCAATTTTCGGACTTGTGAATAAAAATGTTGCTAACACATTTTTCAATACATGTACTTTCAAGAATTATATTTTTTTTAAATTCCTTCAAATTTTTTTTGGAGAATGTGGAAAAGCTGCTGTGCAAGTTCTTGCACAGTGCCTTTTTCCTTAACTGGCATTGCGTATAGAAATCTGTGAGCTGTCCACGGTAAAATTGCACGCGAGGTTTAAATAAAAAACTTGAACTTGCAGAATTTTTGCTATTTCTGGCAGTTTTAAAATTGTGACACAACGCAAACCTTGCTCCTCCCCCCCCCCCCCCCCCAATTGCGTTACGTAATTTGCGTATGGCCCCAAATGACAATGACTTTATGGTTTATCAATATTTTTCAGCACAAAAAAAAATTAAGTTGGCAAGATTATGTATTAATTGTGTATTAAATGCCGACCTCGTTATCCCAATACTCGCGGCAGAAAAAATATTGCATATCGACCTTTTTTTGGAACCCAAGCTCAGTGTTCCGTCGCATACGGAACGTGCGAGCAGTTCATTATTAATTTTATTGAAAATAAGAATTTAGCTGGTGTTAAAATTTTCTATATGATTATAAATATCCACATCGTCCCAAGGCAAGACAGGGAAGAGTATTTCTCTCTTACCTGAAGTCCATAAAAAAGGGTCAATAGCCCACGCACGGGTTTGCTCGACGACTCGCTCGCTCGGTGAACCATGCGCAAGACAATTCAACATTTGGTTCGCAAATGTTACTTTTATTTTTCTAAGCCTTCATACGTGACTACGTTCAAACTGCCCATAGCGCACCAATGTACCCCTAATAAAGGGATTTACCAAGCGTTCACGTGATGGTAGAGTTTAGCGAGGAAGTTTTTTCATTGCGCCAAAGAGTTTGTCACTGGAATGCTCCGCTGGTCGAAACACATGTGCGATAGGGCTGACCAGTATTTTCTATTCTCACACTTCTCATCCGTGATTGGTGACAGCTACAATCCACCCACTCCTTTTTCTACATTTTTGGACCAATGAGATTAGTTGCTCATCCAAGGGGTGGCATCACATCCCCCGTTTGTGAGACAGCTCTCATCACCAACCACGGATGTAAGACTCGAACTTTCTTTTGGTCAGTAATGATCAAACATTCGAAGAGGAAACATCAAGAGTCCAATCAGCGCGGAACTCTTGCCTCTCACGAATACATTACTCAAATATCTCCATAAGATAATTCTATCAACACCGTCGTCATTACTACGCGGAAACAACGTGAATCAATGATCAGTACTTTAACTGATCGATGTAAATAATAATGAATAAATTTAATTGTTTTTTAGTTTATCTACAACTGTTTTCAATTAACCACCTTCACCACATTAGTTTGAGGTGCGGGAGTTCAATCACGCGATTGCAGTGTCGAATCTCACGCGTTCGGTATCGGGATTCACGATCCTGGTTGACTTGCATCAATAAGTCGAGTCGCACTGTGACCGTGAACGGGACACTCAGGCAGACCCGTTGCAATTTTATAACGAATAGTTCAACGAAGTAAAATCTAAAAATAAGTATTTTTCTAAAGAAAAACAGCTGCTATCGAAAAGCTAGTTCTTTTTATCGATACTACTTACCAGTGAAATCTGGCAAAAAAATTGTTCGAATAAGACATTATTTGTAACCATGACGCACACTAAACTGACCTAAGGTAATAATTTCAGTTATTTAAAGGGCCCATATCTCGAGCTTCGTGAGATTTTTACTGAGGTCAAATGCCGACATTCCAATAGCTCTTGACCACAGTGCAGCCAGATCGCGCGTAAAAGTTACCCCCTCTCTAGTCTCTTACGCGCCCATCACACAATCATAGTAGCGCGTGTCCGTGAGCGAGCGACGCTCGGACGTCTTCGGAAAGAGCCGAGCACGGCCGAAGATTCCCGACCGCGCCTTCGGCAGCTACACCAACACATGGACACTGAGCACGTTCATGTGCGGCCTAGCCGAAACGAAGGCTTCGAGGGAAAAAGCAATCTGAGCACGACTCGCGCGTGACGTCACCCGACGGCGCGCGAGAGGCTTTTAGATGATTTCAATGCTTATTTAGCTCTTGATTCTCTGCGTTACTAATGTATACAAAAAAATGTATCGCGCACTCTGATCGCTTATTTTTTAGTTTATACGTTAATTTAAATATAATAATGAATCACTCACACCCGTCCTTATGCCAAATAAATTATAATTAAAAAAGTTACCGGAAATATATTTATATTCGTATTATTATATTAATTCTCATACTTTCATCAAGCGATAAAGCATTATTCCCAAAAAGAAGCCAATCATCCATCCGGCCGCGAATCGTAAGTACCAGAAAGTGCTACAAGCGATGAGATGGTCCGTTGGTAGCGTTCCTGGCTTCGGTCCGCAGGGGCCCCTAGTGCAATTTTTTCTCCAAATTTTTCATAATTTCTCATATTTTAGACGTATTTGAGATTTTCGGAGAAAAAATGATTTAAAACAGATTCAAGTTCTGGTCTATTTCCCAAAAACACATTTTTTTTACTGAAAATTCATGATTCCTCATTTTTTCCCGGAAATTTCTCTTTTTCCTATGACCTGAGTGGACGGCTGCGGACATATTCGGAGAAAAGGTAAAGATGAAAAGAAATGAGATTTTCGTAAAAAATAACTTATTATTATTATTTTTTTCGGAAATTTTCCTTTTTCCTATTACCTGGGTGAATGGCTGCGAAAATATTCGGAGAAAATTTAGAGATGAAAAAAATGAGATTTTTGTAAAAAAAACTTGTTATAATTTTTTTTTCCGGAACTTTTTCTATTTCCTATTGAGTGAACGGCTGCGGAGATATTCGGAGAAAAGTTATAGATGAAAAAAATTAGACTTTCGCGAAAAAAAACTTACATTTTTTATCCCTCATAATTCTGAGAAATAATGAATTTCCGAAATGTTTGCAAACATTATTTTCCTTAAGGGGTAACACCACTGTAACGGCCTGCCACGAAGTGTTTTATACAAATAATACTTGGGGTAATTATTAAGCATATATTGAAGTATATTGCAAAAAAATTTTATGGGAAAATATTACAAAATGACGACACTGCAGCCAATTCTTCCGAGGCATGTTGAACCTAAGGTGCTATGCGGCACGTAGTATAACTTGTGCCAATTTTAATCCGGACAAAATATTTTTTTTTTAATCTAGATGAGTGTAGCTAGTGAACACGTAGGGGATTTTAGAAATATTGATTTTTGAGTAATTGCCGAGTATTTGACTAAAAATGTTCATCTAGACCTAATAAAACAAAATTCTTTTTTGACGTGACAACGTCTTATAATTCGATGGAGCCGGCTGCACGCACGAAAAAGCATGACTCATCGCCGTTACCTCGCTCTGAGGCGTTCCATCTAAGGCTTGAAGTGTAAGCGAGAGCGCGGAACGAGCGACAAAGAGGCACAATCGGCCTCCGCGTTCGGCAGTGTTCGGCAGCGTTCGACATCTGTCTCTCTCCTACTTGAGTGATGGCCTCTGCACACTGCGAGCGACGAGCGACGAGCGATGAGCGATATCCAATGGCAACGTCACTCTCATAGAGCATTTCCGTCATACTCGAGCTCTCATTGGATATCGCTCATCGCTTGTCGCCCATCGCGCGCAGTGTGCAGAGGCCATGAGCGATGCGTCCGCGTGGACAGCTGCTATACAATAATACATGTACATGTTTTCGTCAAGTATGAAGTGCAGTGAAAAGTGAATATGGTGTCAATTGTTTATAGCAACGATAATTGCGGCGGTAAGGTAATGATTCTTTCGATATTAAATATATGTTCAGTGATATATTGTCGAATATTCGTGCTTTCATCATTAAAATAAATAGCATCGGTCCGCTAGTGCAGCGATTGTAGGTTATGCTATAATTGACAAAACTATAACAATAAGTTAACAGAACTATTTCACGATGAGTAAAAATCAATTGCTTTACTATTCGATCGAAATAATTATCGAGCGTAGCTATGATTTCAAAAAATTAAAACATAAATGTTAAATCTTCCACATATCATAACAACGTGTCTGAAATGACAGGTTGGACCAGCCAGCCGTCAAAGGGAACAATTTTCTCCTATATCAAACACATTGAGGCGGGCTTTTTAAAAGCTAGAGTTACAAAAATTTTAATGATGTTTCCAAATTTTTAATTTTAAATTTAAGATTTATGAACAATAATTTAATCACAGTTTATTCTTATAATAAATTATTCAAAATTATTACTTTTTTACAACAAATTACAATTAAATTTGCAAAAATAATTAAGTAACTAATTGAACAACAACTTTTATTCAGTTTACTTGCTGAAAGAAATAATGTCAATACAAAATTTATTATTATAAAATAATAAAATCAAAAATTAAATTTTAACAGTCGAGTAGAAATTTAAACAATAAATTTTATTCAAGTATTTTGTAAATTTAAAATGATTTTCTGAACGAAGAATTTTATGAAAAAATAAAAGTTGTAAAACAATTGCTCAAAGCACATTCATACTTGTAAAAAATATGTACATTGTAAAAAAAATAAATAAAAATTGACATAATTGTATTTATGCGTACAAATAAATGTAACTTGATCAATTCAATTGTGATTTCCATTTACCTCCTTCTCTATATCCATACAAAATATCTATCAAACAAACAAAATAAAAATTTTCTTTTGAAAAATGAAACCATTCCATCAGTATTTTCTTATGACGTTGTCACGTTCAACTATCGTCAGTAAACCGACTTTACAGACAACCGATTTTTATATTAAAATTGGCACAGTTATACTGCGTGCCGCAGAGTTTCGACATGCTTCGGAAGAATTGCTGCAGTGTCGCTATTTTGTAATATTTTCGGATAAAAATTTCTAGCAATATACTTAAATATATGCTGAATAAATGCCGCAAGTATTATTTTTTTATCACATGTTCTTCCGCCAAAAAAAATATCACAAAATACGCTTCCTGTAAGGCCGTTACAGTGGTGTTACCCCTTAAAGCCTTCATATAATTTCTGACATTTTCCCGTGGTCGTAATTAAAATGATAAAATATTCGGAAAAATTCGAAAAAATTCGGAGAAATTGGGAGAAACTCGAATGTTTGCGTAAAAATAATCGTCCGCAAAACTCCGAATTCTTCATAATTGTTCCAATTCATAGAAAAATTCGGAAAAATCGGAATTTTTCAGAAAAAAATGTGCACTAGGGGCGCGGGATCGTTCCCAGCGCTCAGTGCTTTTTTTTATAATTATTATTACTCTTAATTCTTATTTAATTAGTTATTTTTATTAGTTATCATTATTATTTTAATTAGTTATCTTTTAGTGTCGAAAAATTTATCGCGCACTCTGACCGCTTATTTTATTAGTTTGTACGTTAATTCTAATATAATAATAAATCTAGATTACAACTTATTTATCTTATATCCAATTGTTTACGCTTTACTCACACCCATCCTTATGTCGAATAAATTATAATTCATAAAAGTAAGCGGAAATATATTTATATTCGTATTATTGTATTAATTCATCATCTCCTACTTTCATCAAGCGATAAAGCATTATCCCCAAAAACAAGCTAATCATCCATCCGGCCGCGAATCCTAAGTACCAGAAAGTATACATATTCTACAAGCGATCAGATGGTCCCGTTGGTAGCGTTCCTGACTTCGGTCCGCAGGGGTCCCTGGTGCAGATTTTTCAAAATTTCTCATATTTTAGTCGTATTTGAGATTTTCGGAGAAAAAAATTATTCAAAACATATTCAAGTTCTGGTCTATTTCCCAAAAACACATTTTTTTTACTGAAAATTCATGATTTCTCATTTTTTTCCCGGAAATTTCTCTTTTTCCTATGACCTGAGTGAACGGCTGCGGACATATTCGGAGAAAAGTTAAAGATGAAAAGAAATGAGATTTTCGTAAAAAAAAAAACTTATTGTTATTATTTATTGACGGAAATTTCCCTTTTTCCTATTACCTGAGTGAACGGCTGCGAAGATATTCGGAGAAAATTTAAAGATGAAACAAATTAGATTTTCGTAAAAAATTGTTATTATCTTTTTCCGGAACTTTTTCTTCTTTCTATTAACCGGTGCGATGGTCTAGTGGTAGCGTTCGAATCCCAGTCGCGTACATCTCGTTCTGAAATGTTTTTCTTCGGCATTTCGCGGCAAAATAAGACTAGTTCCACGACTGGGGGCGAACTCGATGACCGGCTGTGGTTTGGTGTGTGGGTGTGGATTGGTGTAGGTTTTCCGCAGTTTCCCTATACCCATGACAGAAATGTCGTGATGAATATAATACAGAGGGGGAAGTCGGCTGCGGCCGCAAGAGGGGGGAACAGGGAGAAAGATGGAGAAAAAAAGAGTAAAAAACAGTAGAGGAAAAAACGCGCACAATGAGGGGAGAGAATAGGTAACAAACGCGAAAAGCGTGTACCTAAGGAAAAAACCAATAACAAAAAAAATGAGATTTTCGTAAAAAAAACTTATTACATTTTTTATCCCTCATAATTCTGAGAAATAATGAATTTCCGAAATGTTTGCAAACATTATTTTCCTTAAGGGGTAACACCACTGTAACGGCCTGCCACGAAGCGTTTTAGACAAATAATACTTGGGGTAATTATTAAGTATATATTGAAGTATATTGCAAAAAGATGTTATGGGAAAATATTACAAAATTGCGACACTGCAGCTAATTCTTCCGAGACATGTTGAACTTAAGGTGCTCTGCGTCGCGCAGTATAACTTGTGCCAATTTTCATCTGGGCAAAATAATTTTTTAAATTAAATCTAGATGAGTGTAGCTAGTGAACCACGTAGGGGATTTTAGAAATATTGATTTTTGAGTAATTGCCGAGTATTTGACTAAATATGTTCAATTTGTTTTTTAAGACATTTATTTGTTAATAAATATTGTTTGAACTAACTTATCGAAAATCCCCTACGTGGTTCAGTAGCTACACTCATGTAGACTTAATAAAACAAAATTCTTTTTTTTAGATTAAAATTGGCAGTTATACTGCGTGCCGCAGAGTTTCGACATGCTTCGGAAGAATTGCTGCAGTGTCGCCATTTTGTAATATTTTCAGATAAAAATTTCTAGCAATATACTTAAATATATGCTCAATAAATACCGCAAGTATTAATTGTTTATCACATTTTTTTCCGCCAAAAAAAATATCAGAAAATACGCTTCCTGTAAGGCCGTTACAGTGGTGTTACCCCATAAAGTCTTCATATAATTTCCGAGATTTTCCCGTGATCGTAATTAAAATGATGAAAAATTCGAAAAAATTCGGAGAAATTCGACAAAACTCGGATGTTTGCGTAAAAATAATTGTCCGCAAAACTCAGAATTCTTCATATTTGTTCCAATCCATAGAAAAATTCGGAAAAATTTTCCGAAAAAAATCGGAGTTTTTCGGGAAAAAATTTGCACTACGGGCGCGGGATCGTTCCCCGCGCTCAGTGCTCTTTTTAAATTATTATTACTATTAATTCTTATTTGATTAGTTATTTTTATTAGTTATCATTATTATTTTAATTAGTTATCTTTTAGTGTCGAAAAATGTATCGCGCACTCTGACCGCTTATTTTATTAGTTTGTACGTTAATTCTAATATAATAATAAATCTAAATTACAACTCATCTTCTGAAAAATTGTTTGCGCTTTACTCACACCCGTCCCTATGCCAAATAAATTGGAATTCATAAAAGTAAGTGGAAATATATTTATATTCGTATTATTATATTCATTCCCATATACTTTCATCAATCGATAAAGCATTATCATAATGTTTTATCGCTTGATGAAAGTATATGAGAATGAATATAATAATACGAATAAAAATATATTTCCGCTTACTTTTATGAATTACAATTTATTTGGCATAAGGACGGGTGTGAGTAAAGCGCAAACAATTTTTTAGAAGATAAATAAGTTGTAATTTAGATTTATTATTATATTTAAATTAACGTACAAACTAATAAAATAAGCGGTCAGAGTGCGCGATAAATTTTTCGACACTAAAAGATAACTAATTAAAATAATAATGATAACTAATAAAAATAACTAATCAAATAAGAATTAATAGTAATAATAATTATAAAAAAAAAGCACTGAGCGCTGGGAACGATCCCGCGTCCCTAGTGCACATTTTTTTTGAAAAATTCCGATTTTTTCCGAATTTTTCTATGAATTGGAACAAATATGAAGAATTCGGAGTTTTGCGGACAATTATTTTTACGCAAACATCCGAGTTTCTCCCAATTTCTCCGAATTTTTTCGAATTTTTCCGAATATTTCATGATTTTAATTACGATCACGGGAAAATGTCGGAAATTATATGAAGGCTTTAAGGGGTAACACCACTGTACCGGCCTTACAGGAAGCGTATTTTGTGATATTTTTTTTTGGAGGAAGAACATGTGATAAAAAAATAATACTTGCGGCATTTAGTGAGCATATATTTAAGTATATTGCTAAAAATTTTTATCCGAAAATATTACAAAATGGCGACACTGCAGCAATTCTTCCGAAGCATATCGAAACTCTGCGGCACGCAGTATAACTGTGCCAATTTTAATATAAAAAAAGAATTTTGTTTTATTAGGTCTAGATGAACATTTTTAGTCAAATACTCGGCAATTACTCAAAAATCAATATTTCTAAAATCTCCTACGTGTTCACTAGCTACACTCATCTAGATTTAAAAAAAAAAATATTTTGTCCAGATTAAAATTGGCACAAGTTATACTACGTGCCGCATAGCACCTTAAGTTCAACATGCCTCGGAAGAATTTGCTGCAGTGTCGTCATTTTGTAATATTTTCCCATAAAATTTTTTTGCAATATACTTCAATATATGCTTAATAATTACCCCAAGTATTATTTGTCCAAAACACTTTGTGGCAGGCCGTTACAGTGGTGTTACCCCTTAAGGAAAATAATGTTTGCAAACATTTCGGAAATTCATTATTTCTCAGAATTATGAGGGATAAAAAATGTAAGTTTTTTTTGCGAAAATCTAATTTTTTTCATCTATAACTTTTCTCCGAATATCACCGCAGCCGTTCACTCAATAGGAAAAAGAAAAAGTTCCGGAAAAAAAAATTATAACAAGTTTTTTTTACGAAAATCTCATTTTTTTCTTCTCTAAATTTTCTCCGAATATTTTCGCAGCCATTCACCCAGGTAATAGGAAAAAGGGAAATTTCCGAAAAAAATAATAATAATAAGTTTTTTTTTACGAAAATCTCATTTCTTTTCATCTTTACCTTTTCTCCGAATATGTCCGCAGCCGTTCTACTCAGGTCATAGGAAAAAGAGAAATTTCCGGGAAAAAATGAGGAATCATGAATTTTCAGTAAAAAAAATGTGTTTTTGGGAAATAGACCAGAACTTGAATCTGTTTTAAATCATTTTTTCTCCGAAAACCTCAAATACGACTAAAATATGAGAAATTATGAAAAATTTGGAGAAAAAATTGCACTAGGGGCCCCTGCGGACCGAAGCCAGGAACGCTACCAACGGACCATCTCATCGCTTGTAGCACTTTCTGGTACTTACGATTCGCGGCCGGATGGATGATTGGCTTCTTTTTGGGGATAATGCTTTATCGCTTGATGAAAGTATGAGAATTAATATAATAATACGAATATAAATATATTTCCGCTTACTTTTTTAATTATAATTTATTTGGCATAAGGACGGGTGTGAGTGATTTACTATTATATTTAAATTAACGTATAAACTAAAAAATAAGCGATCAGAGTGCGCGATACATTTTTTTGTATACATTAGTAACGCAGAGAAGCAAGAGCTAAATAAGCATTGAAATCATCTAAAAGCCTCCCGCGCGCCGTCGGGTGACGTCACGCGCGAGTCGTGCTCAGATTGCTTTTTTCCTCGAAGCCTTCGTTTCGGCTAGGCCGCACATGAACGTGCTCAGCGTCCATGTGTTGGTGTAGCTGCCGAAGGCGCGGTCGGGAATCTTCGACCGTGCTCGGCTCTTTCCGAAGACGTCCGAGCGTCGCTCGCTCACGGACACGCGCTACTATGATTGTGTGATGGACGCGCAAGAGACTAGAGAGGGGGTAACTTTTACGCGCGATCTGGCTGCACTGCTTGACCAGTCTATTACCAGATTCAGGAATGCTTGAAGTTTGTTGGACACCCTGTACACAGACACACACATAATACACGCGCGCACGTGAGACTTTCTCAGGCAAAAAATGAAGCGTTGCGACTTCATTGTTCAGTCAGCGGTTTTTATCGATTGGTAAACAGGATTGCTTCCGAATCAACGTCCCGATATACCAAATGAAGAAAATAAATCTCTCGAATAACCCGGTACGATATTGCTACGATGTTTCTGTTTGAAATTATACTTCGACGAAGCCGAAATAAGGAAAAATCACGAAAAGTGTCGAAGGCGGAGAACATTTTTGGAAAAAACGAACGGAACATAATCGCAATTAAAAAAAATAACTATACCTTCGCAGTATATTTCACAAATCCTAACAAATACAAACAAATCGGAAATTACCAAACATCGCCAAGTTGAATGTCTAATTTTTCTAATGGTCTAATATTTTCCCTGAATTTCCAAGCGATCTTTTTGCAACTTTCTTAGACAAATTAGACCGTTAGCGTGCAGGCGTTACAAGTCAAAACAAACCCAAACAAATCGAAAATGAACTAAAACCGAAAAAAATCTTAGAATGATCAAAAAAAATTCAAAATAACAAACACCTCCAAAAGCAATCCACCGCGACCTGTTTCCACAAAATGGACTCTGGCATGGACCCGTCACGAACTCAAACAAACCCAAACACATTTAAAAACAACTAAAATCGCCAAGCATCTCAAAATAAAACCAACGAAAAAAACCAACCAACGAAAAAAACATCCCAAACCAACTCACCGTAAGCTTTTTCCACAAATTGGATCTTTGGCACACGCGTGTTAGGAACCTACGTAAATCCGAGCCAAAAATTAACAACAATAACAAAGAAACTAAAAATTACAAAAAAACATTAAAAGTCTCCCCATACAAACTGACCGTGACTTTTATTACAAATTGGGCCTTTGACGTACACGCGTTACGAGGCTCATCTTCGTAAATATCGTTTCGTCCAATAGCCTTTACGCAGCACCGGGGATCGTCAGCCGTTTGCCTCGGTCGCTCAACTTCTCCGTCCAATCGTCGTGCGTTCCCCGCGTTGCGACGAAGAAACGATTATCCCGGGTATAGATCTCGTACGAACGGCGACGCGAACCTCCCTCATCATTCGATCGTTCATGCTAATTTTGCGTTAACAACAGTCCCTGCACCAATCGCCAAGCGCATCGCGGAACAAAAAGACAACAATCAGGAGAATAATAATAAACCCTCCGGGTAGAAGAAGAAGCGAGAAAAAAGGCGAACAAACGAAAAGAAAGAAAATTAATATACGAAGATCCCAAAAGTAAGAGAGAGGGAAAAAGAGGGGACGAGACTTGACTGTGGTTGGGCGCTTATACATCGACCTCTGCAAACTCGTAAAATGGTCATCTAATCGCGATTCTTTATCTCTGTCTTCGCCATATAACTAGAGAAGAAAAAACGATCGAAGATATAAACTAGTAAAAATGAAGTTAATCGTCCTAGTATGTATAATTCTTAAACAGCAGAAATAATAATAATCAGAAGAAGAAGAAGTAATGATAAGAATAATCGCCCAATAAGGCTGTACTTCCGAACAGCTGTTACCTCCGATTCAGCTTAAATTTTGCACATTTCTTTTCGATAATAAAGGGTGTCTCAAAATAACCTGGCATTATAAATTGGGCGCCATTTTTTGTTTAGAACATGGTGTACTAATCTTCGACAACTGACATCGGGAAGTAATGAGGTTTCGTCATGGAGAATTACACAATCGAGCAACGCATAGAAATTCTTTTTTGCTGCATTGTTACTGCATAGCTACTGTAGACGAAGTTTCATGGTCGTGTTATCTCGCGCCGCGGGGATGTGAATTAGCCGCCAAGATCGTGCGATTTGACGCGTCTGGCCTTATTTCTTTGGCGTTTTCTGAAAGAAAAAGTTTATGTCAATGATCCACAGACCATTCCCTAGCTCAAGGTAGCAATTGGACGCACCATTAATGAAATTAGTGCGCAATTATGCTAAAATGCCATTGAAAATTTCGACAAAAGAGTGACCGTTTTGAAACAGGGACGAGGCGTCCATTTATCAAAATTGTATTCCACAAATAACCTCCATGTTTGTACCTCATATTAAAATTAAAATATTCGTACTTTTCAAATAAATAATACATTTTATTAATAAATGTAACTGTCAGGTCATTTTGAGACGCCCTACAAAGCGACACTTCCTCAATGAAATTTTCGCACATCGCGAAACTTTTGGAAAAATCGAATTTTGAAAATTAATAAATTATCGGGCGTGTGTAGATCTATATCTATCATAACGTGCTGGTAGGTATATACCCTACTTTATCGAAACCAGACACCTTCGTCGCTCGCGTTGCGTCGTGTGTGTGTTTGTTTGAGTTTGCTTGGATTTACTCGAATTTTGTGAGTTTTCGTTGTGTTTGTTTGGGTTTTGTACAGTTTGCTTGGGTTTATTTAGGCTCGGTTGTATTTGCGTGGGTTCGTTTTGGTTTCTTTAGATTTGTTTGTTGGGGTTTTGTAAGGTTAGTTTGGGATTATTTGGTATCAGTCGTGTGCGTTTGGGTTTTATAGGGTTTGTTTGGGTTTGTTTGGACTTCTCTTTGGTTGTTTGGGCTTGGTTGTATTTGCTTGGACTTTATGAGGTTTGGTTGGGTTTTGTTCGGGATTGTTTAGGTTCGGTTGCGTTTGTTTGGGTTTGTTGGGTCGATCATGTCGATAAAGTAGGGATAGCAGTGACACGCTATGGAAGCTATATAGCGTAATCCCCCTGAAAATCTCAAGTGAAATATCCGAAAAATATGCGGTGCGCTTCTGAGCCGAGATTCGAATCCCGGACTTCGATTCGATTGCCGGTCGACCGCTCTGACCAACTAAGCCACGCCAGCCCGCTTACCTCACCTTTCTCGGATAGTCTCGATATTCGTAACGCGACGTTACAATAGATATATACGTGCGTTAATTTACAAAGTCCGATATTTTTAAAACTATTGCGATGCGCCCAAAATTCTTTTAAGCAAATACTCATACTGTCAAAAAGAAAGTCTGTGCAAAATTTTACCCCAATCGGACGTAACTGCTCTTTGAAAGTTTAACGCTGAATAATAATGTTATCCAAGTATATAACGAACAAATAAAATACGTATTTAAAATTTACAAATAATAGCGCGAAACCTCTCTAATCGAAAAATATTCAAGCAATTTTTGCACAACTTAATGACGATCCAATATAATAATAAGTGTGGCGAGTCTATGTGATGAGAAAATAATAATGGAGTAGAAATTAGCCAACCCATCCATAAATTGCTGCGCTCCTTGATAATGGTCTGTTCTCGGGGCGCCCGGGGCCGACCACAGAATAAACATCGCGGCGTATCACGTTTTCCTGACACACCAAGACATTCGCTGTCCTCCCTTTTATTTCTCTATCTTTCTTCAAGGCTGTACTATGTCCCGAGTAGAAATATTGTCAGGCTGGCCTGATATTTGATCTGCGCCTGATCACCTTGTAGTACGAAGGCCTTAATTAAGTTTGCCTTAATTTGCCTGATCAAGCTGGGGTCAGGCGGTGGTCCAGCAACCGGACTTACGGTTTACTTCAATTCGCCTGACCCGGCTAGCTTCAGGCGATGTCAAGCAACTGGACTTACGGCTTATGTCAATTCGCCTGATCCAGCTAACTTCAAGCAATCATCATGTAACTGGACTTCTACATTTTGGCGCTAAAAACGTGCCTAACCTCATCTTGTCAAATGATACACAGACACGAGAGAAGCACGAGGCATATTATTAATCACTTTATACATTTTTACATATAACGTGTACATTGTGAATAAGATGGACAAACACAATCGGAAGAAAATTGCGCAACGACTGCGTCTGCGTGAATAGCGAGCTCTAAATAAGGGAAAAACCGAAGAAATAATACAGCAGCAGGTTAGTATAACAATTAATTCTTTTCAAAGACTTACAATTCTTAAATCGATAAATATAAATTGGATTAAATCTGACTATAAATTAACCATACGCCAAATTATATATGCATGGATTGAAATATTTATTATGATACATTTGACAGATCCGGAACAGATCCTCTCAGCGAGGAACAACTCGAAATTCCTGAGGATTGGCATGTGTTGGTGCTACCACTATGTAAGTAGATTTATATTTGTTTTGTGTATCGCTTTTATTTTCCTTTACTTAGTCCGTCTTCTTTGTCAGAGGAGAAAAAGAGACAGCGTAGGCCAACCAAATAATGGTAAGCTGACAGCATAGTTCAATCTGGTAAATGTTTTGCCATCGGTGCTGATTAGCCCGGACAGCATAGGCTAACCGAATAATGATAAGTTAACTGCATAGTTCAGTTAAGTGAAAGTAATTCCACCGGTGCAAGTTAGCCCATAAGAAATGCCCTTCGGATGGACATTACATTCACTGAACTGACTACGCTGTCAACTTACCATTATTTGGTTGGCCTTCACTGTACGGGCCTGGACAGTGTAGGCTAACCGAATGATGATAAGTTGACTGCGTAGTTCAGTTAAGTGAAAGTAAGTCCATCGGTGCAAGTTAGCCCATAAGAAATGCACTTTGGATGGACATTACATTCACTGAACTGCACTACGCTGTCAACTTACCATTATTTGGTTAGCCTTCACTGTACGGGACTGGACAGCGTAGGCTAACCGAATAATGATAAGTTGACTGCGTAGTTCAGTTAAGTGAAAGTAATTCCATTGGTGCAAGTTAGTCCATAAGAAATGCACTTCGGATGGACATTACATTCACTGAACTGCACTACGCTGTCAACTTGCCATTATTTGGTTGGTCTTCGCTGTACGGGCTCTCCTGCTTCAATTCTAATTTTCATTAAAAAATGACCGCTCGCAGCTTTTGCAACAAATTTTTTTCTTCTTTAAAGTAGATAATTGGATGGTGAGAAAGAGGATAAGAAATTGAGCTCAAACTTGTACCACCCTAATAAAATAATGTGCATACCTTATATAGATATATATGTAGACATTGAATTCTAAGTGGGATACACATTTTTCTATTTTTCAGTGACTGTCATTTCGAAATATAGGGAACACGGAATAGAAGTTCTTTTGAAGCAAATTCGACAAGCCGTTGGAGTCGTATCAAGGCCTGATTAATTCAGCAAGAGACTGGGACAAGTTTCGAGTGTCGCGGAAAAAAAACGAACAGAACGCCCAATGTAACGTTGGTCATAAAAACGTAGAAACGTCTGGTCATAAAAACGTTAAGCTCTGTTTACTTTATTCACGAAGTTTCTTAAGTTTTTGTTTAAAAAATATATTAGTTTATTTCGGGATGATAAGTGGAATATAATACGGTGATATATCTTAGTGTATTTCGAGTTTTTGTTCTATTACAAATACAAGAAAAATGATGTTTGTTTTCCACATAGATATATGTGAAAAATATATGTGATAGATTTTATATTAAGATTAGAAAATAAACGATCAGCGTTATTTATAAAGTCGTGCCTTTTCTCTTTTGTGTATGCGTTGTATTTTTTATTTCAGGAATAAATCGGTCGTCCTGAGCCGTGAAAAATCATATGATTTTTCACTTTGATCAAGCCGTGAAAAATTAAGCTCTTATCAGGTCTGAATTTTTTACGCTGATCAGGCCTTGAACTTTTACACTGATCAGGCCTTGATTTTTTACCCTGATCAGACCTTGATAGTTTAGCCTGATCAAGCCTTGATTTTTTACCCTGATCAGACGAAGTCAGAGATTGTGTTTCAAAAATGATCAGGGCTTGATAAAAAAATCCTGATGAAGACTGGAAAAAGTAATCAGGAAGCCTGATCAGGTGTTATTGTAGCTGGAGCAAGATTTCTTCTCGGGGTGTTTGTATAGATACGCACCTATAACCTCGTCTTCCGTTCTAGTCGCGTCGTCGCCGATCTCGTTCGACGCGTTCCTCCCTCTCCCTTTACCCTTCTCGCTATATCTCTTTACCTCCATCTCACTCGTTATCTCGCCGAGAGAAAGATTCTGTGCTTCGAAAATATTGTCCGCGAGCCTCAATCTAATGGATGTCATGCGAGATCGCCAATGTTACACGCGAGAGATCGCTTTTCCTATCTTTGTTTCTTACCGGTCTTTTTCGATCTCGTGCACAGTATATGCATACACACTATTTCCGCGGCGTAAACCAGAAAAACTTTGTTACGGTTATGCCAGGGGTATGACACCGCCCGGTATTTTCGCTATACAAAATGTCTGAATTTATTAGTGTCACACTTTGCCACACGTGTCACTTATCACATGGAGCCTAGATACTAGGAGGTACAGCGGTAATGCAAAGGCACTGAAAAAAGCGTCCCCGAAAATGTGTCGAAGTGATGGCGCTGGGGTGCAGCGGCACCTACATATATAATAATATATTGGTCAAGGAGGTGAAAGTGATCGGATGAGTCTCTAACCTCACGACAGGCCGATCGTGACATCAAACGTCGAAATATCCGCTGATTTATAATTTCCTCATGACGGTTCAGAAAAAAAATGCAAAAGCGAGAAACGATCTCAACCTCAAACTCAAAATGGCGGCGGTACAGCGCATCTAGAAAAACGTGTCTTTTTTAAAATCGCTTCCCGGGAGAACGGTTTTATCGTAAAATATAAGAACTGAAACAAAAAAAATGATAATTTATCTATTAGCTATGAGGCTACCTAGAAATTTGCTTTGAAATTTTGAAAAAATAGCCCACTGAAGGAAATAAATCGATTTTTTGCCAAAAACAAGCAGTAAATTGTTTATAACAAAAAGTTTACATTTAATCAAAAACGGCTCCATACTCCCATAGAAAATGTAATTGTGAAGCTGCTATCAAAATTTCAAATCGCTTGCAAAGGTGGTCGAGTAATCCGTCCTCCCAGTTGGAAAAAAAGTGGCTTCGAGAAAAACGCGTTTAAAGTTGTACGAGCAACTCATCAGCGCGCGCTCCAAGGCGCTGCGGCCGAATCGATAATTGAACCTTTAAATTTGAAAAATCGCTACGTGACCAATTGCATATTGTTTTTATGACACCAAATTATTTTTAAGCGAGAAAACGTCTTTCTAAAATCCTAGAGTGGTGTTATCCCTTAACACGAATGTGGGTTAGGTACATCATCTGTGATCTGTGATAGATCACACCCATGTTTAGCGTATGTCTATAAAACTTTTACAAAGTAAAAAAAGAACGCTAAGTAACAAAATGCCCCCTTAAACATTTGTTTGACCATATACAAAATTCTGATATATCTTGAAATATCTTTTAATTTTAGTCAACGAATTCTTTTATTATATTTTTTCAATTAAAATGCACAAAAAAGCTAAAATAATTTTTTATAAAATAGCCAAGCAAGTTTACTAAAAACGTAAACAAAATTGTTAAACTTCAAAAATCATATTTTCCTAAATAGTTCATTTTTATTTTGAAAATCACATTACTATTATAACAAAAAATTGGTATTACCATTATATAAAAATACAACGTATGTACCACATAAGTACACTGGAAATGCTGAGCAACGAATGGTGCATGGTTAAGCGAAAAGGCTCGGGAAGATACACAATAAATATATATATATATATATATAAACTAGCTAACCCGGCGAACTCTGTTCCGCCTTAGAGGCAATAAATAAGCAGATTTTGGATTTTATTCAATTCAATTTTTTATTAGGAAAAATATAAATATAAACAATCAAGTATTTTAATGATTCTTTATTGTTTATGTATTTTGGTGCATCGGTTGTACTCTTCAGTTAAGCCCCTTGTGATACACGACATTTTTTGTTTTATTATCAGGCGCAAATACAAACAACGCAGATGGGCTTCCGACCCGTGAACATGCCACATATAATTGCCCATGTGAAAAACATTTATTTTCAAGATTCAGACCACAAACTTTCAAAGATTGCCCTTGTGATTTGTTAATGGTCATGGCGAATGCAAGACGGATCGGAAATTGAAGTCTTTTAAACTCAAACGGCATATCGGTTGGGATCATCGGGATCCTCGGAATGAGAACTTCCTCACCTTCGAATTTTCCTTTGAGTATCGTCGCGTAAATCACATTGTTCATCAATTTACTTACCACCAACCGCGTACCGTTGCAAAGTTTTGGTGGGTTTATGTTTCGAAGCATAATTACTACGGAGCCAACCTTGAGGCGTAAATTGTGCGGTGGTAAGCCAGGCACATCCAAAGAGTTTAAAAATTCAATTGGATAGTTGGTGGCTTCATCTTCGTTTGTTACACAGTCAATTGATTTGAATAAATTCAATGTTCCAATGATATCATTCTGAATTATGTAGTTTAGATCATCTACATCTTTATTCTTAGCCGCTAAAATTGCTCGTTGACTCAACCATTCATTATTTTTGTAGTTAGTAATGATGTTTGGAAATACTTTGTTGATAAGTTCGTCTTTCGATGAGACAAAGTTACAGAAATTCTGAGGAAAAGAAATCAATCCGCTTGATTCGTCGACCGGTACTCGACCATTACCGATAGTAAGCAATTGCTCAGAGAAATCTTTAGCAGATGTATCATTAAGCAATGCAACTCTCATGTTTGTTGTTAGCTGAAGTTTCTTTACATAGCGCCATAGATTCGATGATTTGAGGCAAGCGTTTATTTCGTCGGCAGCAGTTGATCTTGGAATTACTGGCAGTGTTTGGCGGAAATCGCCAGACAGTAAAATCATTGCGCCTCCAAAACATCTTGAGTCATTGCGTAGATCTTTCAATGTTCGGTTGAGTGCTTCTAATGCACGTTTATGCGCCATTGTGCATTCGTCCCATATTATGATTTTCGATGCTGATAAAACTTTGGCCATTGCGGAGTTTTTTGAAATATTACATATTGGTTCTTCAATAGTTTGAAGATTTAATGGCAATTTTAATGCTGAATGAGCCGTACGGCATCCTTCTAACAATGTGGCTGCTATTCCAGAAGAAGCAACTGCAAGCGCAATGTTGGATCTCGCACGAACAGTGGCTAAAACTAATGACATCAGGAATGTCTTACCAGTTCCACCAGGGGCATCCAGGAAATATAAGCCACCATTTCCATCATCAATTGCCTTCATTAATGTATCATAAACTTGCTTTTGTTGGGGATTCAACAGTGGTACATTCGTTTGAACTACGAAATCTAATTCCTGGTGATCATATTCACGTTCCCGTTCCAATTCTCGATCAAATGCGTCATTCATTTCACGATTTGGCGCCGGCATTCCTAATCTGACTAATAAACTGCCGCACATAAGGTAACACATGTCTTCGATCAAGAGTAAAGCCCGATTATGTATCTCTTCATTCATCTCAAGATCGGGATTTCTGGAACTGACACGATTTTGATGTAAAATATCTTCTGACATATTATCCTTGTATTTATGCCACATGTTAGCATGTGTATTTATGCCACATATGCATGTGGCATATGCCACATGCTTCTTGCATTACGGCTTTGTCGGGAAAGATTTGATCGTCTTGGTCGCGGCATTGTTAATGATGATTCAAAGAGAAAACAAATTACTGATGATATTATCAATTACGTTTAGCTATCATTTTTATAATTGTCAAATTTTTTACCATACTTAACCAAAGACAAAATTACGTTTAGCTCTCATTTAAGTTTTGTTATTCCACTGTCATTTGGGTTTTTTGTCATGTCAGATGTGTTTTTGTTATACCACGTTTTATAGTGACTTGACTGAAACGCAGTCGAACGGGATAAAAAGAATCCTATGTCCGTCTCCTGGTTCTAAGCTACCTCCCCACCAATTTTCAGCTAAATCCGTTCAGCCGTTCTTGAGTTATAAATGGTGTAACTAACACCACTTTCTTTTATATATATAGATATATATATAACGTGTAACAACGCATCAACTGCCAGTGTTATTAGTAATGCGATCTCCTGCACCTTGCGCTAGTGTGATTCGGACAAGATAACATTGATATATAGTGTTATCGGTGTATATATCGGTCCGCACAATTTACGTGACCGTGTCAGAACTACGTTATATCCACTTTTGACAAATATTCGACTGTACTCGAAAAAAACATCGCATATAGCGCAATGAGTGTCAGGAGAGATAATCAGATATTTCGTTTTTCAAGAGCAAAACGACGGCACCGTAATTCGACCATTAAACTTGCCGATACTGTGGCTTAGAGACGGATACAATACACAAAAAGACGGATCAATACACAAAAGTATATACGAAACATATTTCATGTAATGTATAAAGTTGTCTGATAGAGGAGAAAGTATATACTTTTATATATCATATTAAATTATGCATACAAAATAAGGTTTAACGTATCGTGTGGTCTAGGGGAACATCACTGATTTGATCCATACTTTGCGGAATCATAAAATTTGATTTCCACTTGCATAGCAAATTGCGGCAGTCTATGCTTTTCCAACCTGAGAGTTAAGTAGTTGGAAAGACGAAATCCTTCGCCGAGCTTTTTTTCTTAACCATGCACATCAAGTCGTTGCACAGCATTTTCAGCGTACTTATGTGGTACATACGTTGTATTTTTATACAATGGTAATACCAATTTTTTGTTATAATAGTAATGTGATTTTTAAAATAAAAATGAAATATTTAGGAAAATATGATTTCTAGGGTTTAACAATTTTGTTTATGTGTTTAGTAAACTTGCTTGGCTATTTTATAAAAAGTTATTTCACTTTTTTGTACATTTTAATTGAAAAAATATAATAAAAGAATTCGTTGAATAAAATGAAAAGATATTTCAAGATAAATCAGAATTTTGTATATGGTCAAACAAGCAATAATGTTTAAGGGGGCATTTTCTTACTTGACGTTCTTTTTTTACTTTTTAAAAGTTTTAAAGGGGATTTCATATCTTTTTGAAAGGGGAAATATATTGTTTTCGTTCTGCGCCAGTTCAAAGAGGAGTGAATTCAAATATGTTTTTATTGCTTGGCATTCTTTATTCTACTTTTTTAAAATTTCTAAAAGGGTAAGATTTAAACAGACAGTTAAAAAAACAGGCCACGTCGATTCTGAAACCTCGTATATTACCAAATAGTACAAATATATATTTTTTAAGTCTTCACTCCCTTCCACTATTAAATCGAAGTATTTGCAGGCTGATTTACAAACGCCTATTAGTGAAATATTTTGCTTTAATTTAATATCCATACCTTGGATTCATTTAAATGGTGAATTTCGTTGACCCTGCTTGGGGCTGCTGAAAAATGTGTATCTGCGACTATCTTCAAAGTTCCAGTTCGCAGCACCCAAAAACGAATATTGCTTGTCAGATTGATTTAAGAAAAATCAATATTTTTACCCTTCCCACATCTAAAGCTCTGAGAATTTTTCTTTATCCATGTTTGATGCAAGAAAAACTCATATTTGTTGCCTCTCGATACCTAAAGATATTCATTTGTCATTATCTTTGATCAAATTAACAAATCCATATGCTTCACAATGCTTTCAGCCCCACAATACATATAGGTATACATTTCTCGTTCGAGTAATGAAAAGTTATTATTTCTGACCATTTAGTACCTGGAAGCATATATTTTTCATTACCTGTGTTAGATACGCGAAAGTTCCATAATTTTGGCGTTTTGTTCGCTTCACTGCATAGTATCATGTACACGAAATCCATGTGATGCTTACGGTCATATACAGAATTTCGAAGAATTATTTGACGTATAAATTTGCGACACGAAGGACCTTCGTCAAATTGATTCGCGGCCCTAAGAAGGGCCATTTGATTTACTAATCATGAGCAGCTCTGCGTGAGGAGCGTGCCAACGTCGCATGAAGGCTTAATGGCGCACATGTCTGAATGCCATTGGTCACCATGGCCCGCCGATACTTTCAATAAAGCCCATTTTCAAAGAGAACTCATATTTTTTTTTTCTTTAAGAAAATCAACATTTATCGTTCAAAATGAATTCGATTGAATAAAAGAATGTAAACACTATATAAAAGTAATAGACGAAAATCATTTATTTGTTAAATATTCGGGTTCGTGAAAGAAATGCCTTAAAGTGCAGAACCATATATTTTCGAAACGCGGTTGTTCTTTTTTTTCATTTAACACAGTCAGATTGATACCGAAAAATTGTATATGAAAATAAAACTTTTCTTTTAACCAAGCTTTTATTTAATTACTAAAAAGTGTGAAATAATTATTTTTTTAACAAGTCACATATATGTGACTATAAATAAAAGTTTGAGAGTCTCTACGTTTTAAATGTTTGATAAATGTAATCAATTCAGCTTCATTAACCTATTTAATTTGGCACAATAGAAATTAGAAAAATTATTACCTCACATTTATACTCGGTTTCGGGATTTTTATTTAAGAAATATTAGATTATTTTACAGTAAATAAAACTAAAGCCGGTCTGACAAAAAAAAGTTTCGTTGACAATCATCTTATTTTCATTACAAAGCGCACAAGCATTCACAATCGTTGTTTTTAAAATGAAATTTGCAAAGTTGATAATCACGTAACATACATAAAATATGCCTTAATCACACATTCATATTGACATTAATAATATCAAACTCTTAAAAACCTTAAGAAATAATCATCCAATTTTTCATGATTGTTCAATGCAATTATCAGTCTTTTAACTTTACGTTGAGAAGATACTCAATTAAACAAGCCTCTTAGCTTTCGATTTTTGTCTGCAAATCGACCCAACACTCTTTTTGTTGGAATTTCTTTTTAACAAAGTTACAACGGCTTTATGCTTAGCAGCGATATATGGGCAGAGTTGGGCGTAGGTCTATTTATAAATACGAATATAAATGTATTCACATCGTGATTTTTAGGTGAATATAAATACAAATTTATTCATACTTCACTTATTGTAAATACGAATACAAATAAATTCGTATTCACATGCACGCATACAAATACAATTGTATTCACAAATATTCTGAACATACAAATAAATTCACAGAAAAAATTGTGAATATTCACAAAAAATGTGAATATTTACAAAAAAGCCTGCGAATTAAAAAAAATTCACATAAAAATCTATGAATGCAAATGTATTCACAAAAAATTGTAAATACGAAAAAAACCACAAAATCAAAAAAATCAAAATCATAACTTGTGATTTTTTTCGTATTTAAGACAATTTAAAATCAAATTCATAGTGATTAAATTAAAATTTACATCAAAAGTGAGTTCTTACTTGTTGAGTTCACCACAATGTTTTCTCTCAAAATACGTAAGGACTCACTTGTGGTGTAAATTTTAATATAATTGTCGTGAATTCGATTGAAATTTTCTTCAATTTAAGGAAATTCACAATTAATTTTGTGAATTTTTTCATATTTATTATGTAATATTTGAAACACAACTTTTTTGAAAAAATGTCTTACCCTCGACGCAATGTTTTCTCTCAAAATACGTAAGAACTCACTTTTGGTGTAAATTTTAAGGCGGTACGAGAAAATAAGGCCGCCGCGTATGTCAGGAAAATATTTTTTCTAATCTTTTCGAATAATGAACGACGCGATACAAACGCGATACACACTCGATTGTCACATGCTTTGTAAACAGAAACGCGCCGTAAACACGAGTTCGTGAAACGCGCTAATAAGTATACAGGTCCTCAGAGGTACGACTCGAAGCTACGCGAGTGTCTATATATATACCGTGTGCACAGCTCGCAGCGCTACGACTCGAGGCTGCGCGAGCGTCTATATCTATATCTATGGAAAAAAGTATTAAGTGATACATAAAAGGACGTATGTAGTGTATGTTATGATACAACAGAGGGCCTGTGTTCGATTCAACAAATCTCGAAATCGACGACTTTCGTCGCCGACTGTGGAATAATTTTCGTGGCCAAAGAATCGTTCGGAAATTCGAGCGAATATTATGACACCTCAAGATTGAGTAGACGGATGGAAAAATGACCCAAACAAAATCGATAGAAAAAAATCATATTTCATTGGTCAAACGTCATTAAATTTTCGATTAGTCTCCGCGTTTCCGCGTAATATCCAATCAAAGTGAAAACGTCGTCTGCTAATCCCCATCTTACTGTATAAAGAGTCGCGGCGTGTTCGTCAGTCGGTCAGTGGCGTCGAGATCGGTGGCATCAATCAGTGGCGTCAAATTTTTTTTTTATTGGCGTGAAGATGCTGCCGCGTCTCTTGATACATATAGGTGACGGAGCACCCCAGTGCCATAGTTTCTCGTTCTCGTTTTTGGGACGAGTTAAAAGGCCTCTCAACGCTGAAGCTCCTGGTATCTAGGCTCCATGACTTATCATCTCAGAAACTTGCACGCCCGCGCGTTGTGGTCATACATATATATGTTTCTATATACAGGGTGTCCCAGAAGTAACGTAGGCCCTTCTAGCATCCGGAAGGAAAAAAAAATTGTGAGACGAAAAGTCCTCAGTCATTTTTTGATAAGACGCATATATAATTAATTATGAATTGAAATAAATAGCCAATCAGGTGCGCACTACAGCGGAAAAGCAGCGTAGAGGGGAGGGATAGGGGAATGCGTTGTAATGTGCGCGGAGGGAAAATTCCAAAAGCATGTGTGCAAGTGTGTGTGTGTGTGTGTGTGCGCGTCCGCGCGCACGCGCGCAAGTGTATGCAAGTGTGTGCGTGTATGTGTAAGTGTGTGTGTCCTAGTGTAGGTGTACGTGCGCACACGCATGTATGCGTGTGTCCTAGTGTGAGTGTACGTGCACACACACGTGTGTGTGCGTGCACTTGCACACATGCTATCGGAATTTTCCCTCCGCACGCATTTTCAGGCGCACGCAATCCCTTATCCCTCCTCTCTACGCTGCCTTTCCGCTGTAGCGCGCACCTGGTTGGTTATTCATTTTAATTCATAATTAATTATCTATGCGTCTGATAAAAAAAAGACCGAGGACTTTTCGTCTCAGAATTTGTTTTCCTACCAGATGCTAGAAGGGCGTACGTTACTTCTGGGACATCCTGTATATATATACACAGATGCATAAATATACAGAGTAGGGACAAAGTATGGAAACCCCGGAAATTTCGGAGTGTTGGTTAAAAAAATAAATATTTAAGGTCTAGTCTTAGGTAATTTTCAACGAGGAATCCAATGGTGACCTTCATTTTAACCTTGAACCTCATCTTCGAGGTTATTTCAAGGTCAACTTTGTTTTTTTTAACGGAAACCCCTATTTTTGACATCGGTAATTAAAAGAGCGGCAAATTTTACGTTCAAATATGTACTCTGGTCATTATTCAGGCGTGACCTTGAAGGTCAGCTGAAGGTCATTTGAACTTAAGAAAGGTCTGGGTTGGGTTAACGGGACGGTCCACTATTTTCTCAGGTCAAGATCATTCTTGGAGTAATTTTCAACGAGGAATCCAATGGTTACATTCAAGTTGACCTTGAACTTTATCTTAAAGGGAAAACCACTATTTTTGACATCAGCAATCGGAAGAGCGGGAAATTTTACGTTAAAAAATGTTGATACATTTGATCTTCACAATGACCTTTATGATTACCCTCAAACCCCAAACCCAACAAACCCTAAACCCACAAACCCCTACCCGCACCCTACCCTACCCATACCGCAAATCAGAAACCCAAGTGAACCAAATATTCTACTCGTATGCCAAGTTTTATTTAATTCGGTGTTTCACTTGGGTAGGTGTACTTGTTAGTATTTTTTTCATAAATCAAGCGTTAAAGCAGCAGCTACCTCATTAAAAACAACTTTTTCAATTTCATGAAATAAATTTGTCAATCGACAGGTAATTCGTTTACTATACTAAAACAATCAATTACGATTGAATTAATTTCCGACCAAAGAAAAATTCAAACACTTCGCTTATTGTCCCGTTAACCCGACCCAGACCGTTCTTAACTTGAAATGACCTTCAGCTGACCTTTAAGGTCACACCGGACCAATAACTTGAGTACATATTTGAACGTAGAATTTCCCGCTCTTTCGATTGGTGGTGTCAAAAATAGGGGTTTCCATTTTAAAAACAAAGTTGACCTTGAAATAACCTTGAATACGAGGTTCAAGGTCAAATTGAAGGTCACCATTGGATTCCTCGTTGAAAATTACCTAAGATCTGAGCTTGAATATTTTTTCTTTAACCAATCCTCCGAAATTTCCATACTTTTCCCCAGCCTGTATTGAGACGGAGAGATCCGTCTCGCGCGCGTGTACTAGGCGAAGGGCAGGAATAGGTCAAGCGCGGCCACGGCCGTCTCTATCTCTCGTGGATAAATTAGCGAAATGACACAAGTGGTGCCATCCCTCGGGAAAACCCGAAAGTAGAGAATAAAATTCAACAGAAAAAGAAAAAGAAAGAATGAAAAGTAGAGCAATATTTATGGTAAAAAGGCGTTTGGGAAGGGGAGAGAATTCGCGGGAAACAAGGGGTATAAAAGGGCCTTCCTGAAGATAAGAAGGCACTTCTTGTTTGAAGTCCGACTCAGACGCGAGTCCGGAGACGAACATAGGTCCAAGCTGACAGAAGCAAGGACAATGTTTGGCAGAAGGATAAGGCAGAAGGCTGAGGGTGGACAAAAAGAAATCAAGTTTTTGGCCCTCTGATTAAGTACCCGAGTGTCCGGAGTAGCGATTATATATCCAAACTGAAGAAAGTAAGAAAAATATTCGTGAAAGGATGGGATCGGGACTGAGAAGAAAAGGCAATAAAGAATAAGGAGCGAGGATCGGTGGCGAAAGGACGATAAGAGAAATTTATAAAGTAGAAAATTAAAGCCGAGAATTCTCAGCTGAGCAAGCGCCTCGAAATCAATTATCGGTCTTTAGAGCCCAACGATAAAGGCAAGAAAAACAAGGAGCATTCCCCACGAGAGAAAGAGAGAAGGAAGGAAAACAAAAGGGTTAGCGGCCGAGCGAGGCCGGACGCGAAGATTCACAAAATCTCAAATACACACACACACGACGAGCCTATGCGGTACACCTATAAAAGAAATTGGAGCGAACGATCCCGCGACACACACACACACAAACTAAATGTACATAAAACAAATTCGAAGCGAGCAGCCCTAACAAGACGTCTCGGTGACAGACGTCAAAGCGACAATACAGAGATACGCAACTGCGGGGCAATGAAATGTACAGGGTGATTCACATCTGATGTGCCTGATCGAGTAAAGGAATTACAAATAAAATTCGATTCTTTTTGCCAGATAAAAGGTCTCAATTAATTTACTCCCGAGTCGAGTCCCGAACCCAAATAAATTTAATGTAATAAGGGGTTACCCGTTACATTTGGCGCCCAACGTGGGGCTCGACTACAGTAAAGAAAGACCGATCGCAAAAATGTCGCAACCAGAAGAAGAAATTTCACTCCAATGGGAATCGACTACGGCAGACGGATTACTGGGGGCCGAAAGAGTTAGAGCACGTGAAAATATCGGGCGACTATCAGAAATCGCACCGATTACAAACGAGAATGCTCAGAACAACGGCACGTTCAACGTTAGGCTGAATACCACGGAAATAATGAAGGATGTGGATGCCACTCTGAAATCCATCATTATAGGAATAAATAAATTAAGAGATGAACAACGGCAGGAGCGATCCACCACACGAGAGGAGATAAAAGCACACGACGATGTGTGCGCTGGAAGAAACCTACGGACGCAAGAAGAAATAAAAAAGACGTTACAAGAAGACATGAAGCAAGCAGAAGCACGAGCTGAGAGAAAAATCATCATCACTCAAAAGCTGACGGAGAAAAACCATGAGGAACTGAAAAAGAAGAGCGAAGAAGAATGGAAGAAAATTGATGAGCGGTTTAAACGCGCCATGGAGGGTCTGAGCTCGTTCGCACAGACTTCGCAGAGCATGGGGAGTGCCATCAACGAAAATACTCGAAGAATTCACGAGTGTGAGGACGCATTGAAACAACGAGGGAACGAATCTATCCAAAACATTACATGGAGCGGTGGTCTAAATACGAGTCAAATGTATGCAGCCAAACAAAAACCACCAATATTCAACGGCGATGGAAAAGAAAGACCGATGAGATTTCTCAAGGAATTCGAGGAATTTTGGTGATTCACTGGAGGAGGAGACCTTCCTTATATGATAAGTCAATCCCTTCGAGAGGCCGCCAAAGACTGGTGGTGTGTGCTGGGTGAAGGAATTCAAACGATCCAAGAATTCGCCACAAAATTTAAAGCCAGATATTGGAGCCAAGAAATACAGGATAAAGTCCGGAGAAATTTGGAGCTCGGGGCCTATGAGTGGGATGGCCACAAAAAGACCCGGGCAGAATATGCCACCCGAATCTTCGGCAATGCAAAGGATCTCACTGAGAAAATGGGGGACGAACAAATTATAAAGAAACTCGCAAAACATTTTGATGAACAAATACGGATGGCAGTCTGAGTCAGTGGGATAAAAACCATTGAGGATTTTCTAGAACTCCTCGAAGGAACGGATGGTGATGGTCCATTAAACGGAAAACGCGGGCGTCCAAGATTTGGAGGGGCGGTTGCCGGAGGATTCTCCCCGCTCAATCAGCCATGGAGCCAAAATAGGTTTTCAGGAAGCAAACAGTTTATGCCCCAGAACAAACCCTGGGAGAGACCCGAAACACGACCCCAACCAAGGTGGCAGGGACAAAACCAATGGCAAAACCAAGGGTATCGCGGAAATTTTCCACTAAACCCCAATGCCCCAACATGGAAAAACGACAGAAGCGAAAAAGAAAAGGCCGAAACGGAAAAGAGGCCCAGATCAGAGGAAAACAACGAAACAGTCTCGGGAAACGAGTAGTGGTTGCGCCCGTAATAGTGGCAAATAAATCCGAGAATATGGCAGCACGAGGCGCAACGAGCGATGATGAAATAACGAAGGAAGCATTGGAGGAAGCAAGACAACGACAACACAAAAATCAAAAAAGAAGAGAAAAATTTAAAGAAAAGAAGCAACGTAAAAATGCCTCGGAGATAAAAATTGGGACGATTGAGGAGGAACGAGAGGGCCCAAGGAAAACTGCAACAGTCCAGTCTGGTCCTAAAGAATCTTCCCCGGAGAGGAATGTCAACAAAAAAAAGAAGAAAGAAGAGCGATCGACAGAACAGTATACGAGAGCCCAAGAGAATTCCTGCAAGAAACCAGCGAAAAGATAAGGCGGATGTACCCTCGATGTGCCGAACTCATGATTACGATGGAAGGTCTAGAAATCAAAACGCTCATCGACAGTGGGAGCGAAATCACGTGTATATCAGAGGAAATCTACGAAAAAAATAAAGAAAGATTCAACGGATGCCCTGGATTACCGGTACGAAGCACAAACTTAAAAGGTGCATTAGGTGGAAACGCCGGAAAGGTACGCCGGCAAATCATGGTCGAGGCCCAGATATATGGAAAAAAAAGGTGCACTCCATGTATTCGCCGTCCCCACGCTTCAGAGAGAGGCAATCCTGGGAATTGACGGGATGTTTGAGCTGCAAATAGTCGTGGACACGATTTTAGGAGAAATCTGCGTCGGAGAAATCCAAGCGGCCATCTATGAAGGTGGCATATGGCACATACTAAAACCCCTTGAGAACATGCAGATCAGCGAAATCCTTGAGATGGAAGAGGAGGAAACAGAAGGCCTAACCGAAATGGAAGTCGACGAGAAACTGCAAGAGTGCTCAGAAATTTTGCCGGAAATAAAAAGAAGTTTTAAAGAATTAATAAAAAAAATACTAGGAGATATTCAGCAAAAACCCAGGAAGAATGACCGAATACGTACACCGTTTGGAACTAAAAGATGCAGAACCATATGTGCACCGATCATACCCAGTGCCGATACAATACCGAATGAAAGTGAATGAGGAAATTCACAGAATGATAAGGCATGGGGTGATCGAACGCGCTAGCAGTCGATACATAAATCCGTTGGTAACGGTGATAAAAAAGGACGGCTCAGTGAGACTATGCCTGGATGCAAGGCAGCTCAACAAATACCTCATTGAAGATCACGATGCAGCACCGCCCACGGAGGAGATTTTTCAACGGTGCGGAGGAAAGAGTCATGTCAAGCTTGGATATGACAAGCAGTTTCTGGCAAATTCCGCTGGAAGAAGGATCAAGAAAATATACGGCATTTCTACATGAAGGGAAATGCTACCAATTTGCAGTCACACCTTTTGTATTAAAAACGAGCACCGCCAGTCTAATTAAAGGACTCGACATTGTGTTGTAAGGACTAGGAAACTCGGTCGTCAATTTCGTAGATGACCTATTATGTTTGTCGAAAGATCCCTGGGAACACCTAGACCACCTGGCGAACATATTCGGGAGAATTCGTCAGCACAACATGACGCTCAATTTTAAAAATTCAATGTTTTTTAAAAAGAGGTGACGTTTTTAGGACACATCCTGAACATCGAAGGTTTGAAACCGCACCCTGAAAAAATAAAAGCGATCAAAGAATTTCCAAGACTTAAAAATATAAAACAACTCCGGGGTTTTTTAGGTCTGGTGAATTTTTATACAAAATTCACACAACGGCATGCGAAAGAAACTGTGCCATTATTGGAATTATTAAAAAAGGGAAAAACGTGGGAATGGGACACCACAAAAGAAAAAGCATTCGATAGAATAAAATGCTTGAGAAGAGTATGTGGCTTTCGGATGGAGGCCGTGTTGAGGATCAGCGTTGTGCCATAAATAAAATGCTTATTTATCGAGACAGTTATGCTCCTACACCCTGACCCGGCAAAACCACACATATTAACAACGGACGCAAGCGATTACGCTCTCGGGGCGATTCTGAGTCAACGGGATGTACAAGGAAGAGAAGGAGTCGTGATGTTTGCAAGCCGCACTCTAAAAGGAGCCGAAATCGGATATATGACGACAGAAAAGGAATTATTGGCAGTCGTCTAGGCATTGCAAAAATTCCGGACCTATTTGCTGGGAGCAAAAATCCAGGTCATAACCGATCATAAGGCCCTGACAGTCCTTAAGACATGTCGTTTTGCGGGAGACAGGCTCCTGAGATGGGCATTGTTAATACAGGACTACAATCTGGAAGTGGAACATTGTCCCGGGACAAAGAATAAGGTGGCAGACACCCTCAGCCGTCCACCCGAAGGAGTCGACCTGAACTCACCGGGAGGAAATATACTCACGACCACCCTCGCAAAGGAACCGACCACCAAACTAGTAAAAGATTTAGAGGCAGTAGGGGACTTACAGAGGCAACAGGAAAATCTGAAAGGAATCTGGGATCAATGCCAAAAAGAAGGACCAGACAAAAGGTATCGGATAATTGGAAAATGCCTTCAGAAGCAAACAAGAAACGGGATTTGGAAAGTGATACTACCAGAAGCTTTGATAGAGAACCTGGGGAGGGAATGCCACGAGATATATGGACACCAAGGAGCAACAAAAAATTTTCGAATGCTGGCGGAGGATTTTTCGTACCCGCATTTCGCCCGACAAATCCGCCAGTTTATTGCAACATGCGACACCTGTCAAAAAAATAAGGTGGCGGTACAGACACCATACGCAGAGATGCAGACAATAATTCCAGAGGAACCGAGGGACCTGTTATCCATCGATTTCTATGGACCCTTACCAACATCGGTGGGAGGAACAAAACACATATTGGTGACGATAGATGCGTTCATTAGTGAACGCATCTATCGTCACCAATATGTGGTTCTGTACCCACTGAAAAAGGCAGACGCAGCCTCAAAGATAAGGAAGATTTTTGGAGATTACATTCCGAAATAAGGGAAGCCAAGGAGAATTCAGTTTGACCATGGAACGCAATTCACCGCGAAGCAATGGCTCGAGAAACTAAAAGGAGAGGGGATCCGAGCTGTTTTCTCCTCTATCCGTCATCCGCAAGGGAATATTGTAGAAAGAGTAAATCGAGAACTCGGAAGATTCTTCAGAACTTTCCTTGCGGAGAAACACTCTGGATGGTTTAAATGGGTACGCATTGTGCAAGAATGCATAAACCAAACACACCACGAAACGACGGAATTTACACCTCAAGAGCTACACCAGAAGAAACAAAACCTTACCGAATTTGGCGAGAGTGGATCCTGGGCCTTAACGACGGAGATCGATCAGACAAAATGACATATGCAGAAAAACTTCAACTGGCCAAGGAACGAATACAAAAAAAGGATGGGCGCGGGCAGCCAAATTTAATCAGACACACAAGACCTATACATTTCAGGAAGGAGAACTGGTGCTCGTAAGAGCACTAAATGTTACAGACCCAGCGAAACAAATCACGGCAAAATTCTTACCGCTTTATGAAGGACCGTATAGCATAAAAAAATGTGTGGGTATAGCGACATACTTACTAATAGACCCAATCACGAGAAAAGAAAGAGGAAAATTTCACGGAAGCCTTTTTACGAAATACCAGCACAAAAACGAGGAAGCAAGCCCGACGATAGACACAAAAATAAAGGCGAGAAGGAACGAGAGGTCAGCCCCGATCGGCGAGAAAGAATCACACGATGAAAAACTCGAGTAGATAGGCCATCGACCGCAAACTAAACTAAGAAGGGGAAAGGGTTTAAAACGAAGCAGTACATAGTTGAAAAACAGATACGATGACGCACAGTAAGGGAACATGGAGACTCGTCAAAATCGACCTACCGAAAACCGAAAAATTAAAAAAAAGTTGGAGGAAATATATCAGGCAGGCAAGGCGGACGGCGAGGCGTACGGCAAGCAAGGAAAGAAAAACCGAACAAAACAACAACAAGGAGGAGACATACGAGCTGTACAAGGTGACGAACGCGAATACCATCGAATGGTATCCCGGAAAGACACAGGGGCTATAATTAAAAAACGGGTATCAAGCGGGCAGAAATACCTCAAACGAGCAGTCCGAAATAAAGCCTCTGAGAGACAACTTGTCACGGCCGTTTAAGAACTTCCCAGTTAAGGAGCTCCTCGACGTTTATACGGGGGTACAAATATGTGCGATTCACGACGTGAATCACTATCACGTGCGTCTGCCAGGAGCAGAGGAAACCATAAAAAAAATAGAAGCGATACGACGAGATCACCTGGAGGTTCACCCTGCAGTAGAGGAGGAACTCTTCGAGGGAGCCTGTGTGCTCATTGAACAAGGCGACGAATTATCAAGGGCCACCGTCGTCAGAAAAGTCAATGGGAAATATGAAGCATGAATGGGCGATTGGGGAAGCTCGACTGTGGTGGGCCAGGACAATTGTTTCACACCACCGTGAGACTTATGGCAGATCCCATACCAGGCAATAGCCTGTGTCATTGGGGGGATTGAACCAGCGCAAGAATCCCTCGACGAGGAAGCCGAGGCACGAATAGCACTCCTCATGGATGGAGAGACATGGAGCATGAAAATCATCGAGGTAGAAGCAGAAAGGGGAGGTGTGTGGGTCGACCTCACCATAGAAGGAAATTCGCTACTTCGAGGCAGCTTCATGGCGGACATGGTGCTGGCCCAAGGATGGGCAGAGACAGGGAGCCGTCGAACCGGAATCGCCTGGGCTCACCGGGGAGAATTGTTGAGCGCACCCCACATGCACCGGCTATACGCTCGGAAGTATATGGCGACGGCATCAAGGGAACGAGTATTCCTGGCTGCACCTCAGAACGAGCCCATGCCCCCGGTCGAACCCTGGGAATACTTGGAAACACCAGCGGAGGAAGAAGACGAGGAAGAGGCCGAGCGGTGGGGATGGATCGACGACCCCTGGGAGGAGGACAGCGAAAGTGAGGAGGACGACGAAAGGTCGATAGCATCGTTATAAAAAAAAAAAGTGCGCTGCGTGAGGAACAACATTTTTTTTTTGTTGTGTGAGCAATGCGAAGGCGACAGGTCGCCTAAATACGCCAGGTTTTTAAACTGTGTGGCGTAACAGAGAAAAATGGTTTGCGAAAAGTTATTTTTTTGAAAGCGAGAAAAGTTTTTTTTTTACGAAAAATTGTTTGGTGTGTACGAAAAATGGTTTGCGAAAAGTTATTTTGTTTTAGCGAGAAGTTTTTTTTTTTGAATACTTTGCGAAAAGTTTTTTAAAGCGAAAAAAGTTTTTTTTTTTACGAAAAATTGTTTGGTGTGTACGAAAAATGGTTTGCGAAAAGTTATTTTGTTTTAGCGAGAAGTTTTTTTTGTTTTTTTAATAGTTTGCGAAAAGTTATTTAAAGCGAGAAAAGTTTTTTTTTTACGAAAAATTGTTTGGTGTGTACGAAAAATGGTTTGCGAAAAGTCATTTTGTTTTAGCAAGAATTTTTTTTTTTTATAGTTTGCGAAAAGTTTTTTTTTTTAAGCGAAAAAAGTTTTTTTTTACGAAAAATTGTTTTTTTTACGAAAAAGTTTTTTTTTAGCGACAAGTTTTGTTTTATTTTTCATTACCAGAGCAGCTTTAAGGTAGAGTATGGTGTGTGCCAACAAAATAAAGTGTTTTCTGGTTTAAATTGTTTGTTTTATGAATACATTTTTTTGAACAGTTAGGGAGAAATCCTCGGAATTTCCTCGAAACCACAAGAAGGCTTGGAGTTTCGAGAGATTCCGAGGACTTCGGGGGACAATGAGACGGAGAGATCCGTCTCGCGTGCGTGTACTGGGCGAAGGGCAGGAATAGGTCAAGCGCGGCCACGGCCGTCTCTATCTCTCGTGGAGAAATTAGCGAAATGACACAAGTGGCGCCATCCCTCGGGAAAACCCCAAAGTAGAGAATAAAATTCAACAGAAAAAGAAAAAGAAAGAAGAAAAAGTAGAGCAATATTTATGGTAAAAAGGCGTTTGGGAAGGGGAGAGAATTCGCGGGAAACAAGGGGTATAAAAGGGCCTTCCTGAGGATAGGAAGGCACTTCTTGTTTGAAGTCCGACTCAGACGCGAGTCTAGAGACGAACATAGGTCCAAGCTGACAGAAGCAAGGACAATGTTTGGCAGAAGGATAAGCTGAGGGTGGACAAAAAGAAATCAAGTTTTTGGCCCTCTGATTAAGTACCCGAGTGTCCGGAGTAGCGATTATATATCCAAGCTGAAGAAAGTAAGGAAAATATTCGTGAAAGGATGGGATCGGGACTGAAAAGAAAAGGCAATAAAGAATAAGGAGCGAAGATCGGTGGCGAAAGGACGATAAGAGAAATTTATAAAGTAGAAAATTAAAGCCGAGAATTCTCAGCTGAGCAAGCGCCTTGAAATCAATTATCGGTCTTTAAAGCCCAACGATAAAGGCAAGAAAAACAAGGAGCATTCCCCACGAGAGAAAGAGAGAAGGAAGGAAAACAAAAGGGTTAGCGGCCGAGCGAGGCCGGACGCGAAGATTCAAAAAATCTCAAATACACACATACACAACGAGCCTATGCGGTACACCTATAAAAGAAATTGGAGCGAACGATCCCGCGACACACACACACAAACTAACTGTACATAAAACAAATTCGAAGCGAGCGGCCCTAACAACACGTCTCTGTGACAGACGTCAAAGCGACAGTACAGAGATACGCAACTGCGGGGCAATGAAATGTACAGGGTGATTCACATCTGATGTGCCTGATCGAGTAAAGGAATTACAAATAAAATTCGATTCTTTTTGCCAGATAAAAGATCTCAATTAATTTACTCCCTAGTCGAGTCCCGAACCCAAATAAATTTAATGTAATAAGGGGTTACCCGTTACAGTATATATTGGGTTGGTACAAAAATCTTGCAACACTTTTTTTTCAATTAAAATATTTTTCCTAATAACGAAGTTCGAGAACATTCGAGAATAGGAAATGCAAGAATGGTCTAGAACCTTCCATGCCGCAGGATATATAAGCGAGTCAGTTGTTCCGCGGAGTCAGTATGGGCAAAGATGGATCAACGTGCACTTCGAGCAATCGCATATTACGAATTCTTGCAAGGACATTCTGCAAGAGCCGCAGCCCGTAATATGTGCAGTGCGTTCAAGGCTAATGTAGTTAATTATTCAACGGTCTCCCGTTGGTATCAGCGTTTTCATTCTGGCGATACATCTTTTGAAGACAAACCTAGGTCCAGCAGGGAATCGATCGTGGACGATGAAGAACTGCGAGCACTTATAAAGGCAAAGCCTAATATGTCGTCACGAGAATTAGCCAACAAACTCAACTGCAGTCATCCTACTATACTTCGACATTTACAAAAAAAGGGATATAGGAAAGTTGTTTCGTCCTGGATACCGCACAGTCCATCTGTCTTTCACTCCTGCATCGTCCGCAAAGAAAGGATTTTCTTCAAGAAATAGTCACTGGGGATGAAAGCTAGGTGTTGTATGTTAATCACACGCGCAAGCGTCAGTGGTTACCGAAAGGGGAAAAACCAGAACCGACCCCTAAACGGCCCCGTGAAATGAAGAAAGTTTTACTCTGTTGTTGGTGGGGTTCTGAGGGCATGCTCTATTACGAATTTCTGCCAACCAACACCACAATACAGGCAGAGATTTATTTTGCACAACTGCGAAAGGTGGCTAAAATTATGAAACAGAAAAGGCGTAAACGTCTTCAAGTTCGGCTTCTCCATGACAATGCTCGACCCCACCTTTGCTAAGATGACACAAGAAACTATTTCACAGCTAGGATGGGAAGTTCTACCACACCCACCGTATTCACCAGACTTAGCACCTACCGACTATCACCTGTTTCGAGCTTTGATGAACTATTTACGGGATAAAAAATTTGATGATCTGTCAGATCTCAAAAATACATTGGACGACTTTCTTAATTCACGATCAAAAGAATTCTGCTCTGCGGGTGTGCAAAGTCTACCAGAGCGTTGGGTAAGAGTTGTAGATGCAGAGGGAGCCTACATTACTGAATAATCGTTTATTGTTAAAATAAAATATTTTTCTTTTTTACTCGTGTTGTGTGTTGCAAGATTTTTGTACCAACCCAATATAATCCGCCAATACACATATTACATTTTCAATACACATGACAATTTTATTAGGATACCAAAATTAATAAAATTATGATGATAACAACAATGCTTAGGCGTACGTATGAAAAATAGTACTGCACTTTTTGCGGACGAGAAGGATACCTTAAGGTGCAATTGGATACAATACGCTCGGTAGGCGTTATTGAATGCGTGATCCCACCACGCAGTCAGTACTTTCCCAGATGGGCACATAGTTGGTTATACAAAAGCGGTTAAAACAAAATATTAACCTCCAAATGCTCCAAATGTCGAAATGTGTGCCTTTCGCTTGCAATTTCGCGCTGGTGCAGAACAAAATATTTAGGTGATAAGTAGCGTTTTCCTACGTCTATACGATCTATGTATCACATTAACACCCGTATTCATGGTCGTTCCTTAAGAAATAAGGCCTCCTTGTTCTTTGTTCTGAACAAAGAATAAGGAGTAAGGATTCCTTAAGGTATATCTATAAATACGGGTGTAATACTTCTGCATAAGAGCGAAATTAAAACAACAAAACAATTTTTTCTATTGCATGGTTTGATAGCCTAGGGTCTTAACGGCACGTACAAAGCAGGGTTGCGAAATTTGTATTGAAAATGTAATGCATTATTCATTACTTTTGTAATGGGTAATGAAAAAATGTTTCATTATCCATTACATTACATTTAGTAATGTAAAAAATTTCCATTACGCATTACATGGGATTTTGTAATGTAAAAAAATGCCATTACCCATTGCTTTACATTTTGTAATTTAAAAAATTTCCATTACCCATTACTTTACATTTTGTAATGTAAAAAATTTCCATTACTCATTACATTGGATATTGTAATGTAAAAAATTTCCATTACTCATTACATTGGGTTTTGTAATGTAAAACATTTTCATTGGCCATTACAATGTAGTGGGTAATGGAATTTTTTTACATTACATTGGATGGATGGATGGATGGATGGATGGATGGATGGATGGATGGATGGATGGATGGATGGATGGATGGATGGATGGATGGATGGATGGATGGATGGATGGATGGATGGATGGATGGATGGATGGATGGATGGATGGATGGATGGATGGATGGATGGATGGATGGATGGATGGATGGATGGATGGATGGATGGATGGATGGATGGATGGATGGATGGATGGATGGATGGATGGATGGATGGATGGATGGATGGATGGATGGATGGATGGATGGATGGATGGATGGATGGATGGATGGATGGATGGATGGATGGATGGATGGATGGATGGATGGATGGATGGATGGATGGATGGATGGATGGATGGATGGATGGATGGATGGATGGATGGATGGATGGATGGATGGATGGATGGATGGATGGATGGATGGATGGATGGATGGATGGATGGATGGATGGATGGATGGATGGATGGATGGATGGATGGATGGATGGATGGATGGATGGATGGATGGATGGATGGATGGATGGATGGATGGATGGATGGATGGATGGATGGATGGATGGATGGATGGATGGATGGATGGATGGATGGATGGATGGATGGATGGATGGATGGATGGATGGATGGATGGATGGATGGATGGATGGATGGATGGATGGATGGATGGATGGATGGATGGATGGATGGATGGATGGATGGATGGATGGATGGATGGATGGATGGATGGATGGATGGATGGATGGATGGATGGATGGATGGATGGATGGATGGATGGATGGATGGATGGATGGATGGATGGATGGATGGATGGATGGATGGATGGATGGATGGATGGATGGATGGATGGATGGATGGATGGATGGATGGATGGATGGATGGATGGATGGATGGATGGATGGATGGATGGATGGATGGATGGATGGATGGATGGATGGATGGATGGATGGATGGATGGATGGATGGATGGATGGATGGATGGATGGATGGATGGATGGATGGATGGATGGATGGATGGATGGATGGATGGATGGATCGATGGATGGATGTATAGATGGATAGATAGATGAATGGATGGATCGATGGATAGATGGATGGATGAATAGATAGATAGGATGGATAGATGAATAGATGGATGGAAGGATGAATAGATGGATGGATGGATGGATGGATGGATGGATAGATGAATGGATAGATGGATAGATGCATAGATAGATAGATGGATGGATGGGTGGATAGATGGATGAATGGATAGATAGATAGATGAATGGATGGATGGATAGATAGATAGATGAATAAATGGGTCGATGGATAGATGGATAGATGGATGGATGGATGGATGGATGGATAGATGATGTATGTATAGATGGATGGATAGATGATATATGTATAGATGGATGGATGGATGGATGTACTATATAGATTAATGGATGGATGGATAGATTGTGCATGTATATATGGATGGATAGATGATGTATGTATAGATGGATGGATAGATGGATGCAGAATCATTTGTAGGTAACAAACACATCGATGAAAATGTTCATTTCATATAATAAAATATTGGTTGGGAAATAACCAAAAAGCAGATACACGTTTTTCTTGGACATCCTTGATATTTCGAGGAAAATAAGAGTTGCACCACATTCTCTGACGAAAGGAGTACAACTTAAATTTTCCTTTCAATATAAAGCCTCCCGAAGCAAACCCGAACAAAACGTGCAGCCGGAGTTTTACTGACCTGGCAACTGATTGATCACCTTAAATGCAACATAGAAAAATGTCCATTCGCATATATAACTCCGACTTTTTTCCATTATAATCTTTTGGAATTCTTTTGACCGTGATTATTTGATTAAGGGGTCTTCTTACTTCAGACGCTAAGAACGACTATTTTCATTAATTTTTTCATAGGTTTATATTATAGTTATTGATATAAAAGTTGTTACACTTAAACTTATACACACTTACAGCTAAACTTAAACTTTAATCGCGTTTTTCTCGAAACGACGTTTTCCGACTGCTTGTTGATAAAGTCTTCGAAACGACTGAACCGCTCCTTATCAAATTTTAACCACATATTCTTTACAAACTAAAGCTATAGCGTATATGAAGGATTTTTTAAATTTTTATATTTACTATTTTTTTGCCAAAAAACGTGAGGAAAACCCGTTTTTTCGGAAAATGTCCGCCATTTTGTTATTTTTGCATATCTCAAAAATCTTTTGATATGCGCTGTAGCTATTAGCATACTGAATCTAAAACCGTTTGATTCTTCTGTTTCGGATGATCCATCTCCAAGATTTCATCAACAGCACAGAGCCACTTTTTTACGAATTTTTTTTAGTTACCATTTTCGTCTATAAGTAGTGGCTTAAGTAAATATATTTTTTTTAAATGTATTTCGACAGTGAGTTTACTAAGTGTAACAACTGTTATATCAATATCTGTAATATAAACCTATGAAGGAAAAATCATGAAGATAGCCTTTTTTAAGCGTTTAAAGTGAGAAGACCCCTTAAATATATTTTTAACAAAAGCGTAACGAAAAAAATTATCTATTAAAATGCACCGCTAAGTTAGATCCAAAATTTTAATTTTCGATCACAGCGAAGTTTAATCTTAATGTAATATAAAGTTTGACGGCAAAAAAATCAAAAAATCAAGGAAAGTATTAAATCATTTCTGGTTTTTCCTTTTCCTTTCATTTTTTTCGAGAATGCTGATAAAAGTCGATTTTTTTCTTTCTCGTTACGTTTATGTGCCACATAGCGGCAAAAGTCGGGAATTTGAGCTACCCGCAGATGACATTCTCCGTCTCTCTCTCTCTCAAACGAATTCCAAAAGATAAAAATCGCTCGTTTATTGTTAAAAATCGGTTGTCTGTAAAGTCGGTTTACTGACGATAGTTGAACGTGACAACGTCATAAGAAAATACTGATGGAATGGTTTCATTTTTCAAAAGAAAATTTTTATTTTGTTTGTTTGATAGATATTTTGTATGGATATAGAGAAGGAGGTAAATGGAAATCACAATTGAATTGATCAAGTTACATTTATTTGTACGCATAAATACAATTATGTCAATTTTTATTTATTTTTTTTTACAATGTACATATTTTTTACAAGTATGAATGTGCTTTGAGCAATTGTTTTACAACTTTTATTTTTTCATAAAATTCTTCGTTCAGAAAATCATTTTAAATTTACAAAATACTTGAATAAAATTTATTGTTTAAATTTCTACTCGACTGTTAAAATTTAATTTTTGATTTTATTATTTTATAATAATAAATTTTGTATTGACATTATTTCTTTCAGCAAGTAAACTGAATAAAAGTTGTTGTTCAATTAGTTACTTAATTATTTTTGCAAATTTAATTGTAATTTGTTGTAAAAAAGTAATAATTTTGAATAATTTATTATAAGAATAAACTGTGATTAAATTATTGTTCATAAATCTTAAATTTAAAATAAAAAATTTGGAAACATCATTAAAATTTTTGTAACTCTAGCTTTTAAAAAGCCCGCCTCAATGTGTTTGATATAGGAGAAAATTGTTCCCTTTGACGGCTGGCTGGTCCAACCTGTCATTTCAGACACGTTGTTATGATATGTGGAAGATTTAACATTTATGTTTTAATTTTTTGAAATCATAGCTACGCTCGATAATGATTTCGATCGAATAGTAAAGCAATTGATTTTTACTCATCGTGAAATAGTTCTGTTAACTTATTGTTATAGTTTTGTCGATTATAGCATAACCTACAATCGCTGCACTAGCGGACCGATGCTATTTATTTTAATGATGAAAGCACGAATATTCGACAATATATCACTGAACATATATTTAATATCGAAAGAATCATTACCTTTATCGCCGCAATTATCGTTGCTATAAACAATTGACACCACATTCACTTTTCACTGCACTTCATACTTGACGAAAACATGTACATGTATTATTGTATAGCAGCTGTCCACGCGGACGCATCGCTCATGGCCTCTGCACACTGCGCGCGATGGGCGACAAGCGATGAGCGATATCCAATGAGAGCTCGAGTATGACGGAAATGCTCTATGAGAGTGACGTTGCCATTGGATATCGCTCATCGCTCGTCGCTCGTCGCTCGCAGTGTGCAGAGGCCATCACTCAAGTAGGAGAGAGACAGATGTCGAACGCTGCCGAACGCTGCCGAACGCGGAGGCCGATTGTGCCTCTTTGTCGCTCGTTCCGCGCTCTCGCTTACACTTCAAGCCTTAGATGGAACGCCTCAGAGCGAGGTAACGGCGATGAGTCATGCTTTTTCGTGCGTGCAGCCGGCTCCATCGAATTATAAGACGTTGTCACGTCAAAAAAAAAGATATTTTTAACAAAAATGTAAATGCTTTGATTAAGGACTAGTTTTGAATGCTATCAATTTCAGCACATAAAAGTTCAACAAAATCCATCGAGTGGTTTTTTAATTATAGTGGTTACCGACTTGAAAAACATAGTTTCGAGAAAAACGTGTTTAAAGTTTTTCGATGTGGATACGGTATTATATGTTCGTAGAATGTTGAGCTCGATGGATGAAGCTAAACTTTTAAATGTATTTTGATCCACTTTTTATGTATTTTGATCCGAATATCACAATTTTTGCCGAAAAGTCGAGCATACAATTGTTTATAGCCAATTGTTAAAACAATTTTCCAAAAAATCAAAGTTTTTCGGGATGAATCAATTTTTAAAAACATTTTGGGCAATTTTAAAACGAAAGTATCCTTTATAACATTTTTCTAAAGTTCATAGTTTTTGAGTAATACATTTTTGAAAATTTCTGAAAGAGTTTTCCAATTTTACACTTCATTTATGTATAGAAATACTAATTATAAAATTACTTACATCAAATCAATTCCTGGTCCATACAATAGGGCTTCTGCCAATGTGGCGGCTTCCAAAATATCACTGTGTTGTTGTTTTCGAAGTATTCTGCCTTCCCGGGTATTATCGTTTGCGCGTTTGTCAGCCGCTACCTGCCATGGGGACCCGACGACCCTTCACTAATTGTAGGATATCCCGGAAACTGTTCAGTGAATTGACTTGAAATTTTCAGGGCATATTTTCGAAACATCATACTTCAAGAAAATGTCAAGAAAATCGATTTTTTTGAAAATTCTGACTGCATCTTACCCCTTAATAAAAAAATACCATGTAACAGCTAAACGTAGTAATAAAAAAATACCCAACTCTTCAAAATGGTGAAGAAGTATTTTCTTTAAAACAAAAATCATAAAAATCAGCCTTTTTCCTCGCCTAAAGGTATCTCCACCTTTAAGGAACACTTTCGTATTTTGCACCCTTTTCAATGCTAAAAATTGGAATAGATCCATCGCGAAGAGCTCCAGCGAAAAAGATGGCGACAAAGGTTGCGCTACTTTCTTTTGAAAAAATCTCAACAAAGCTTCGCAATCTTCTTCGTGTATATTTCGGCACACCAATCGTACATTTGTAATAAAGTGAATAGATGTTCTTAAAACAAACGTCATAGTCCCGATATCAGTATCCGGCCGATCACGCTCACCTGCATCCTTAAGATTTCATTGAACATTACAATTATGTACGCGTACTTATGACACAAAATGTGCTATGGAGCCCCATTCCAATGTGTGATCCGACTCTCGTACTTGGCCGGCTTTTCTTCTGTATTCGTATATACACCAGTTGTTAACACAGAGATGCCAGAAGCGATGTCCTGGTCGCTGCTGCTGTGCCGTTGTTCGCACGGCATATTTACGATCCCGCGTCGTGTTATCGAACGATTTTATCTTCCTCCGCAGGCGCACCTACGCGCCCATAGAAACCAGACTTTTTCATTCCGTCAGCCCGATAAATGAGCTCGAGGCCGTTTTTCTTTTTTTTTTCTCCATCCAAGATATCGCTCTTTATCGCGGACTGATTTTGGGAGGTCATATCGTTATACACAAAAAAGAACGTATCTGTTGGTCAACTAATTAATTCCAAACGATATAATTATGGATGATTCCGTACGTGATAATGCTTACGTAAATTCAGTATTACAGTAGAACCTCGATTATCCGAACCAATTGGGACCGAGACTAGTTCGGATAATCAAAAGTTCGGATAATCGAAACGTGGGTTATTTGGGACGGGATCATAAACAACACCTTTTTACATAAAAACAGTACATACATATATGCATGTACTGTTTTTATACATATATGTATGTACCTTTAGGGTACATACAAAAAACCCACGTTTCGATTATCCGAACTTTTTATCCGAACGATTTTATAAAAAAAATATTTAAAAGGGCATTCAACTTTTAGGTTTTTTGTGACGAGATCATAAACAACAACCTTTTACATAAAAACAGTACAGTACATGTCAAATTTTAATATATATGTATGTACTGTTTTTATGTACATACATATATCAGGTGTTAAATATATATGTATATATATATATATATATATATATATATATATATATATATATATATATATTAAACACCTGAAAAAAGTCGAATGCCTTTTTTAATATTTTTTTTATAAAATCGTCCATTTTTAATTGACGAACGGCCGTAACGCGTTTTTGAGCGGCTAATTCTCGCAGCCGTTTGAGAAGGAGAAGTTGCGTTGGGTTGCTCATTGTTGCTCACGGCAGTGGCAGCGAGCAACAATGTATCTTTCGCGCCAACGTTCGGATAATTGAGCATTCGGATAAACTAAGCCACCGTTCGGATAATTGAGGGTTCGGATAATCGAGGTTCGGATAATCGAGGTTCTACTGTATAACCTTCGTACGTATGGCTACCTATTTTTAAATACTATTAGACACGTTAACGAGCATCGCGACTGGATTCAACGAAATCCCAGTTTGTCAGAAAAATTAACGTGGAAGCTTCGATTTTCAGGGACACCGTGCGTTTTGCGCCAATAATCAAAGAAATTTTGAAACGACGTTGTAGACACCCTTCGAGGACACATGGTGAGACTTTGACACGAAATTTATTTCGCGCGGCTCCAAATTCGAGCACAGTTTTTGAACCTTCCTTTCAAAGTCTAAGGATACAAATTACGTAACCTCAAATTGCCCAATTTACAAATTCCCAAACTCCCCCCTCCCGCGTATTCCTTTGTGAGACACTTGAAGAGTTCTGAGATCGATCTGTTATACGGGGATATAGAATTTTCGGAACAATATGTCCTTAAGGAGGATCATGATTTCAATCGCTGTTGTTGGTGCATTTTTCAATTCGAATGCTTGCCGGATATCTTTCCGGCCACCAAGGCGATGTACTGCCAAATTGGATGAAGCCCCCTGCTGTGAGCAATTAAAAGATTAATATTGGGCCTAAAGGTGATACATTCTTCAACGAATATCGCTTTGAATATAGGATACCATGGCTGAGCTGGCCATTTTGATACCACCAGAATTCCGTGGGCGCCCTCGTGTTTGATTTTTTGTAGTGTTCGTGACATTAATAAGAAAGGGGGGAATGCGTAGAAAAAAATATGTTTTCCAAAAAACTGTAAGAGCGTCAACCGCCATAGAACCCGGAGCACGTAGCCAAGAGATGTATCTCTCGCATTTTGTATTTTTCCTGCTGGCAAATAGGTCTATGTCTGGTTCTCTAAATTTGTTAATGATTTTATCGAATTCTGCGTCTTCTAGTTCGAATTCGGTTTTCGGCTCAAGTCCTCGGGATTCTTTGCCTGCCTCGATATTTATTTTTGAACTAATGTATGATGCGAATATCTATATATTACTGTCCTCGCACCATTTCCAGATTTCTCTCGACATGTTGTTGAGATGCTGAAATCAAATTCCTCCTTCTCGATTGATATATAAGATCGCGGTAGCGTTATCTATTCGGAGAATTATTTGACAACCCTTCATGTTTTTTGCAAAACATTTGAAGCCGGAAAATGCTGCTAATAATTCAACGTAGTTTATCTGTGAAAATCGTTCGTTTTCACCCCAATATCCGTGAGATCTTTGACCATTGCAGAATACTGCAATGCCGATGCATCCGGATAATAATGCATCCGAAAAAATTCTAATGTGAAGTTACAATTTCTGATCGGGTTACACGCGGATAAGATGGTCGATTTCCACCATGTAAAATCTGCTAAGAGATTTTCTGATATAATCATGTCTCCTTCATAATTTTCCCCATTGGTTCTGAGAGTCATGTATTTTTATCGTTCAAAGGCCTTGGTGTAGCACCAACCATAGTTGACCGCGAAGCAAGATGAAACCAACGTCCCGAGGAATTGCGCAAACTCTCGAATTTTGCATGTTTTTGTAGTGCTTAATTGTGTAGCTTTTTTCTTAATAACCTCTTTTTTGTTATTCATTAGCTCAATTATCCAGCGTGCCGAGTCAAAGTGAAATCCGAGGTATTCACATCTTTTGGATAGTGTAAGTTGACTTTTCTTCTCGTCGATTATGAATCCGATTATGAATGAATGTGTCGATTATGAATGAATATGCTTAAAAGCTCACACGTCCTTTTGACGTTAGCAAAACATTGATCAACAGAATTTCCGTAAAGTAGAAAGTCATCGAGATATAGGACATTGCCCAGTAAACACAGTTCTGTACCGGCAATGTAACGGCAAAGTAACTGAAAATAACAAGTAATGTTAACCGGATAGTACATGCAACTTACATGTAAGTTGCTATTTCCCACTCATGAGTATTACTCGTTATGTAATATTTTATGTTACCGTTACATTTTTGTTATGTTACTTGTTTGTTGTACAATGCAACTGTAATGTAACGGAAATGTAACGGTAACATTACCAACAGTAACAAGTTATATTACTCGAATATTACATGCAACTTACGTGTAAGTTTTTATTTCCTACTCATAAGTATTACTGATTATGTACCATCTTATGTAACCGTTATACTTCAGTTACGTTACTGGTTCATCGTGTAATGTAACTGTAATATATTAAGTAGCACAACAGTTACGTAACCGCAATTTCAAAATGTAATATAACAATGAACTAGCCATTGCAGTTACATAACTAGCATATTGTAACTGTTACATATTATGCTTATAACGATGTGAATATAAAATTGGTAATATTCAGGTAATGTATATGTTATAAAATGTTGCAATATTGAAGTTGTATAACCAATACTTGCAACAGCCACCTAACATTGTTACAACCATGTGAGTATAACAATGGTAATACGTACATAATGTGAATGTTCTAGAGTGGTAAAATGTTGTAGTTACATAGCCAACATATTGTAACCGTTACATATTATAGCTGTAACGATGTAATTTTAACATTACTAATATTCAAGTTATGTAAATGATATGAATCGTTGCCGATTTTGTATGATCAAGGGCAGGTTTTTCCAACTTCTCGGTAAGCCTCTACCTGCCAGTTATCCTATGCTTGATAATGTATGTTAACATTAATATTAACTTAGGCCGAAAAAAAGAAAAATTTTACGATGTTTTTTGTCAGCTCCATTATTGTATATAGCTATAAAACTTATTCTTTTGCAACATTGTTTCAACCTTCTAAATTACGAAAAAATATATTTTATTTTGATTCATTGAATATTTTTTTAGAAGGCGCCAAAGTTACGTCTTTGAAAATAATACCTGGTCCCATGGCCGACAGTTAATCTCAGGATTGGCAAGTCTGAGACAAAAAAACAAAAAGCATTTGAAAGAAAAAGGTTTCGTACACAACAATTTACCACAGTTAATACAAAATCGATGAAAACAAAAAAAAATGGCGTATGTTTGAACCAAATTTGTGGAACGATGCGGTGTTGCCATATGTCTTCTTATTATACGGGACAAATATTTTTTTACGGAAAATTATTTCGGCTAAATTTCAATGCAAACCCCGCAGTGTTAAAAGTTGCAACTTTAAAACCCATTATCTCCCAATCTAAATAGTCGACTGTTCTGAAATTTCACTCAAACATGCATAATGATATGAACAATGTCTTGAAAACTTGAACAAAATCTATAGAAACCAAGATTGCGCGCTCGTACTACCTTAAAGACAAAAGAAAGTTGAGTCCTACTACGTTGAACGTAATGGATGCGTATGTCACATCACCTTAGCTCTGTTTCAAGATAAAACAATTGATACATGGATTATATTTTTCGTTACATTTTTAGTAATTAGTAGATTAGTTCGATTAGTGCCATTATATCGTATAGTATCTAGTCGATCGGCAAAGTAAAAAACGATGAAGTTCATCATAATCATTATAAAATAAAGAACTTTACTTTTCCATATATATATTATGTTGACTATTAATAATTTTTTATCCATTAAGAGACGCAATGGAAATATTAAAAATTACGAAGTTCATCAAACGACGAAGTTCGTCATAATCATTATAAAATAAAGAACTTTACTTTTCCATATATATATTACGTTGACTATTAATAATTTTTTATCCATCAAGAGACGCAATGGAAATATTAAAAATTACATTATGGCTTAATTATACTTTGAAATTTAGCAATATATTTCATAAAAAAAAACTTCAAAGGTATTCATGAAGCAATAAAATATATAAGGTCGAATATAATCAATAACTAATCATATTTTTACAGTAATTACGAATATAGCTGGGTGGAAAATTATAATTGAACCATAGTGTCAACTTTTTTAGTTTTAAGGCTTTCACGGCTCTTTATGTAATGAGAAGAGTTTGTGGCTTCCGGATGGAGGCCGTGTTGACAATCATCCGGACAATCTAAACAGAGATGGAGGATATCACGTCAATCCTATTTGGCACACCGTCCTCCCGGTTTTTTAATTGACCAGCTGATCAATTAAAACATCTGATTGGCTGGTGCAGCGATCCAGAACGATGACTGCAACTATATAAGGAATACCTGAGACACGAGAGCTTCAGTATCGGAGCTCTCAGCCCTGATGATGCAGACTGTAACGTTTGCGAAACGTCGGCACAACGCTGATCCTCAACACGGCCTCCATCCGGAAGCCACAAACTCTTCTCATAGTGTCAACTTATTTGTATAATCAACATACATAACATAACATAACAATTGAGAACACTGTAATGTTGCATTTATACCAAATGTATTATAATTCGTGTTACCATAATATTAGTTATCTCAGCTCTCACATAACCCTTCGTGTTAATACAACATTAAATTTACTTCAACTGTTACGTAAATATACATGTGAATGTAACAAAACATTTACATAAACTGTTATCTAACCATTGATGTACTTGTAATATAAAATTCATATCAACCATTAAATAACTGTTCAAGTTAATGTAATATTGCATATATCAGCTGATAGGCAACAGCTAGGTTCATTGTTATATTACATTTTGAAATTGCGGTTACGTAACTGTTGTGCTACTTAATATATTACAGTTACATTACACGATGAACCAGTAACGTAACTGAAGTATAACGGTTACATAAGATGGTACATAATCAGTAATACTTATGAGTAGGAAATAAAAACTTACACGTAAGTTGCATGTAATATTCGAGTAATATAACTTGTTACTGTTGGTAATGTTACCGTTACATTTCCGTTACATTACAGTTGCATTGTACAACAAACAAGTAACATAACAAAAATGTAACGGTAACATAAAATATTACATAACGAGTAATACTCATGAGTGGGAAATAGCAACTTACATGTAAGTTGCATGTACTATCCGGTTAACATTACTTGTTATTTTCAGTTACTTTGCCGTTACATTGCCGGTACAGAACTGTGTTTACTGGGCAATGTCCTATATCTCGATGACTTTCTACTTTACGGAAATTCTGTTGATCAATGTTTTGCTAACGTCAAAAGGACGTGTGAGCTTTTAAGCATATTCATTCATAATCGACACATTCATTCATAATCGGATTCATAATCGACGAGAAGAAAAGTCAACTTACACTATCCAAAAGATGTGAATACCTCGGATTTCACTTTGACTCGGCACGCTGGATAATTGAGCTAATGAATAACAAAAAAGAGGTTATTAAGAAAAAAGCTACACAATTAAGCACTACAAAAACATGCAAAATTCGAGAGTTTGCGCAATTCCTCGGGACGTTGGTTTCATCTTGCTTCGCGGTCAACTATGGTTGGTGCTACACCAAGGCCTTTGAACGATAAAAATACATGACTCTCAGAACCAATGGGGAAAATTATGAAGGAGACATGATTATATCAGAAAATCTCTTAGCAGATTTTACATGGTGGAAATCGACCATCTTATCCGCGTGTAACCCGATCAGAAATTGTAACTTCACATTAGAATTTTTTCGGATGCATTATTATCCGGATGCATCGGCATTGCAGTATTCTGCAATGGTCAAAGATCTCACGGATATTGGGGTGAAAACGAACGATTTTCACAGATAAACTACGTTGAATTATTAGCAGCATTTTCCGGCTTCAAATGTTTTGCAAAAAACATGAAGGGTTGTCAAATAATTCTCCGAATAGATAACGCTACCGCGATCTTATATATCAATCGAGAAGGAGGAATTTGATTTCAGCATCTCAACAACATGTCGAGAGAAATCTGGAAATGGTGCGAGGACAGTAATATATAGATATTCGCATCATACATTAGTTCAAAAATAAATATCGAGGCAGGCAAAGAATCCCGAGGACTTGAGCCGAAAACCGAATTCGAACTAGAAGACGCAGAATTCGATAAAATCATTAACAAATTTAGAGAACCAGACATAGACCTATTTGCCAGCAGGAAAAATACAAAATGCGAGAGATACATCTCTTGGCTACGTGCTCCGGGTTCTATGGCGGTTGACGCTCTTACAGTTTTTTGGAAAACATATTTTTTTCTACGCATTCCCCCCTTTCTTATTAATGTCACGAACACTACAAAAAATCAAACACGAGGGCGCCCACGGAATTCTGGTGGTATCAAAATGGCCAGCTCAGCCATGGTATCCTATATTCAAAGCGATATTCGTTGAAGAATGTATCACCTTTAGGCCCAATATTAATCTTTTAATTGCTCACAGCAGGGGGCTTCATCCAATTTGGCAGTACATCGCCTTGGTGGCCGGAAAGATATCCGGCAAGCATTCGAATTGAAAAATGCACCAACAACAGCGATTGAAATCATGATCCTCCTTAAGGACATATTGTTCCGAAAATTCTATATCCCCGTATAACAGATCGATCTCAGAACTCTTCAAGTGTCTCACAAAGGAATACGCGGGAGGGGGGAGTTTGGGAATTTGTAAATTGGGCAATTTGAGGTTACGTAATTTGTATCCTTAGACTTTGAAAGGAAGGTTCAAAAACTGTGCTCGAATTTGGAGCCGCGCGAAATAAATTTCGTGTCAAAGTCTCACCATGTGTCCTCGAAGGGTGTCTACAACGTCGTTTCAAAATTTCTTTGATTATTGGCGCAAAACGCACGGTGTCCCTGAAAATCGAAGCTTCCACGTTAATTTTTCTGACAAACTGGGATTTCGTTGAATCCAGTCGCGATGCTCGTTAACGTGTCTAATAGTATTTAAAAATAGGTAGCCATACGTACGAAGGTTATACAGTAGAACCTCGATTATCCGAACCTCGATTATCCGAACCCTCAATTATCCGAACGGTGGCTTAGTTTATCCGAATGCTCAATTATCCGAACGTTGGCGCGAAAGATACATTGTTGCTCGCTGCCACTGCCGTGAGCAACAATGAGCAACCCAACGCAACTTCTCCTTCTCAAACGGCTGCGAGAATTAGCCGCTCAAAAACGCGTTACGGCCGTTCGTCAATTAAAAATGGACGATTTTATAAAAAAAATATTAAAAAAGGCATTCGACTTTTTTCAGGTGTTTAATATATATATATATATATATATATATATATATATATATATATATATATATATATATATATATATATATATATATATATATATATATATATATATATATATATATATACATATATATTTAACACCTGATATATGTATGTACATAAAAACAGTACATACATATATATTAAAATTTGACATGTACTGTACTGTTTTTATGTAAAAGGTTGTTGTTTATGATCTCGTCACAAAAAACCTAAAAGTTGAATGCCCTTTTTAATATTTTTTTATAAAATCGTCCATTTTTAATTGACGAACGGCCGTAACGCGTTTTTGAGCGGCTAATTCTCGCAGCCGTTTGAGAAGGAGAAGTTGCGTTGGGTTGCTCATTGTTGCTCACGGCAGTGGCAGCGAGCAACAATGTATCTTTCGCGCCAACGTTCGGATAATTGAGCATTCGGATAAACTAAGCCACCGTTCGGATAATTGAGGGTTCGGATAATCGAGGTTCGGATAATCGAGGTTCTACTGTATAACCTTCGTACGTATGGCTACCTATTTTTAAATACTATTAGACACGTTAACGAGCATCGCGACTGGATTCAACGAAATCCCAGTTTGTCAGAAAAATTAACGTGGAAGCTTCGATTTTCAGGGACACCGTGCGTTTTGCGCCAATAATCAAAGAAATTTTGAAACGACGTTGTAGACACCCTTCGAGGACACATGGTGAGACTTTGACACGAAATTTATTTCGCGCGGCTCCAAATTCGAGCACAGTTTTTGAACCTTCCTTTCAAAGTCTAAGGATACAAATTACGTAACCTCAAATTGCCCAATTTACAAATTCCCAAACTCCCCCCTCCCGCGTATTCCTTTGTGAGACACTTGAAGAGTTCTGAGATCGATCTGTTATACGGGGATATAGAATTTTCGGAACAATATGTCCTTAAGGAGGATCATGATTTCAATCGCTGTTGTTGGTGCATTTTTCAATTCGAATGCTTGCCGGATATCTTTCCGGCCACCAAGGCGATGTACTGCCAAATTGGATGAAGCCCCCTGCTGTGAGCAATTAAAAGATTAATATTGGGCCTAAAGGTGATACATTCTTCAACGAATATCGCTTTGAATATAGGATACCATGGCTGAGCTGGCCATTTTGATACCACCAGAATTCCGTGGGCGCCCTCGTGTTTGATTTTTTGTAGTGTTCGTGACATTAATAAGAAAGGGGGGAATGCGTAGAAAAAAATATGTTTTCCAAAAAACTGTAAGAGCGTCAACCGCCATAGAACCCGGAGCACGTAGCCAAGAGATGTATCTCTCGCATTTTGTATTTTTCCTGCTGGCAAATAGGTCTATGTCTGGTTCTCTAAATTTGTTAATGATTTTATCGAATTCTGCGTCTTCTAGTTCGAATTCGGTTTTCGGCTCAAGTCCTCGGGATTCTTTGCCTGCCTCGATATTTATTTTTGAACTAATGTATGATGCGAATATCTATATATTACTGTCCTCGCACCATTTCCAGATTTCTCTCGACATGTTGTTGAGATGCTGAAATCAAATTCCTCCTTCTCGATTGATATATAAGATCGCGGTAGCGTTATCTATTCGGAGAATTATTTGACAACCCTTCATGTTTTTTGCAAAACATTTGAAGCCGGAAAATGCTGCTAATAATTCAACGTAGTTTATCTGTGAAAATCGTTCGTTTTCACCCCAATATCCGTGAGATCTTTGACCATTGCAGAATACTGCAATGCCGATGCATCCGGATAATAATGCATCCGAAAAAATTCTAATGTGAAGTTACAATTTCTGATCGGGTTACACGCGGATAAGATGGTCGATTTCCACCATGTAAAATCTGCTAAGAGATTTTCTGATATAATCATGTCTCCTTCATAATTTTCCCCATTGGTTCTGAGAGTCATGTATTTTTATCGTTCAAAGGCCTTGGTGTAGCACCAACCATAGTTGACCGCGAAGCAAGATGAAACCAACGTCCCGAGGAATTGCGCAAACTCTCGAATTTTGCATGTTTTTGTAGTGCTTAATTGTGTAGCTTTTTTCTTAATAACCTCTTTTTTGTTATTCATTAGCTCAATTATCCAGCGTGCCGAGTCAAAGTGAAATCCGAGGTATTCACATCTTTTGGATAGTGTAAGTTGACTTTTCTTCTCGTCGATTATGAATCCGATTATGAATGAATGTGTCGATTATGAATGAATATGCTTAAAAGCTCACACGTCCTTTTGACGTTAGCAAAACATTGATCAACAGAATTTCCGTAAAGTAGAAAGTCATCGAGATATAGGACATTGCCCAGTAAACACAGTTCTGTACCGGCAATGTAACGGCAAAGTAACTGAAAATAACAAGTAATGTTAACCGGATAGTACATGCAACTTACATGTAAGTTGCTATTTCCCACTCATGAGTATTACTCGTTATGTAATATTTTATGTTACCGTTACATTTTTGTTATGTTACTTGTTTGTTGTACAATGCAACTGTAATGTAACGGAAATGTAACGGTAACATTACCAACAGTAACAAGTTATATTACTCGAATATTACATGCAACTTACGTGTAAGTTTTTATTTCCTACTCATAAGTATTACTGATTATGTACCATCTTATGTAACCGTTATACTTCAGTTACGTTACTGGTTCATCGTGTAATGTAACTGTAATATATTAAGTAGCACAACAGTTACGTAACCGCAATTTCAAAATGTAATATAACAATGAACCTAGCTGTTGCCTATCAGCTGATATATGCAATATTACATTAACTTGAACAGTTATTTAATGGTTGATATGAATTTTATATTACAAGTACATCAATGGTTAGATAACAGTTTATGTAAATGTTTTGTTACATTCACATGTATATTTACGTAACAGTTGAAGTAAATTTAATGTTGTATTAACACGAAGGGTTATGTGAGAGCTGAGATAACTAATATTATGGTAACACGAATTATAATACATTTGGTATAAATGCAACATTACAGTGTTCTCAATTGTTATGTTATGTTATGTATGTTGATTATACAAATAAGTTGACACTATGAGAAGAGTTTGTGGCTTCCGGATGGAGGCCGTGTTGAGGATCAGCGTTGTGCCGACGTTTCGCAAACGTTACAGTCTGCATCATCAGGGCTGAGAGCTCCGATACTGAAGCTCTCGTGTCTCAGGTATTCCTTATATAGTTGCAGTCATCGTTCTGGATCGCTGCACCAGCCAATCAGATGTTTTAATTGATCAGCTGGTCAATTAAAAAACCGGGAGGACGGTGTGCCAAATAGGATTGACGTGATATCCTCCATCTCTGTTTAGATTGTCCGGATGATTGTCAACACGGCCTCCATCCGGAAGCCACAAACTCTTCTCATTACATAAAGAGCCGTGAAAGCCTTAAAACTAAAAAAGTTGACACTATGGTTCAATTATAATTTTCCACCCAGCTATATTCGTAATTACTGTAAAAATATGATTAGTTATTGATTATATTCGACCTTATATATTTTATTGCTTCATGAATACCTTTGAAGTTTTTTTTTATGAAATATATTGCTAAATTTCAAAGTATAATTAAGCCATAATGTAATTTTTAATATTTCCATTGCGTCTCTTGATGGATAAAAAATTATTAATAGTCAACGTAATATATATATGGAAAAGTAAAGTTCTTTATTTTATAATGATTATGACGAACTTCGTCGTTTGATGAACTTCGTAATTTTTAATATTTCCATTGCGTCTCTTAATGGATAAAAAATTATTAATAGTCAACATAATATATATATGGAAAAGTAAAGTTCTTTATTTTATAATGATTATGATGAACTTCATCGTTTTTTACTTTGCCGATCGACTAGATACTATACGATATAATGGCACTAATCGAACTAATCTACTAATTACTAAAAATGTAACGAAAAATATAATCCATGTATCAATTGTTTTATCTTGAAACAGAGCTAAGGTGATGTGACATACGCATCCATTACGTTCAACGTAGTAGGACTCAACTTTCTTTTGTCTTTAAGGTAGTACGAGCGCGCAATCTTGGTTTCTATAGATTTTGTTCAAGTTTTCAAGACATTGTTCATATCATTATGCATGTTTGAGTGAAATTTCAGAACAGTCGACTATTTAGATTGGGAGATAATGGGTTTTAAAGTTGCAACTTTTAACACTGCGGGGTTTGCATTGAAATTTAGCCGAAATAATTTTCCGTAAAAAAATATTTGTCCCGTATAATAAGAAGACATATGGCAACACCGCATCGTTCCACAAATTTGGTTCAAACATACGCCATTTTTTTTTGTTTTCATCGATTTTGTATTAACTGTGGTAAATTGTTGTGTACGAAACCTTTTTCTTTCAAATGCTTTTTGTTTTTTTGTCTCAGACTTGCCAATCCTGAGATTAACTGTCGGCCATGGGACCAGGTATTATTTTCAAAGACGTAACTTTGGCGCCTTCTAAAAAAATATTCAATGAATCAAAATAAAATATATTTTTTCGTAATTTAGAAGGTTGAAACAATGTTGCAAAAGAATAAGTTTTATAGCTATATACAATAATGGAGCTGACAAAAAACATCGTAAAATTTTTCTTTTTTTCGGCCTAAGTTAATATTAATGTTAACATACATTATCAAGCATAGGATAACTGGCAGGTAGAGGCTTACCGAGAAGTTGGAAAAACCTGCCCTTGATCATACAAAATCGGCAACGATTCATATCATTTACATAACTTGAATATTAGTAATGTTAAAATTACATCGTTACAGGTATAATATGTAACGGTTACAATATGTTGGCTATGTAACTACAACATTTTACCACTCTAGAACATTCACATTATGTACGTATTACCATTGTTATACTCACATGGTTGTAACAATGTTAGGTGGCTGTTGCAAGTATTGGTTATACAACTTCAATATTGCAACATTTTATAACATATACATTACCTGAATATTACCAATTTTATATTCACATCGTTATAAGCATAATATGTAACAGTTACAATATGCTAGTTATGTAACTGCAATATTATATTGTTTTAGAACATTCACATTATGTACATATTACCATGGTTATACTCACATGGTTGTAACAATGTTATGTGACTGTTGCAAGTACTGGTTATACAACTGCAATATTGCAACATTTCATAACATTTGCATAACCTGAATATTATTAATGTTATATTCACATCGTTACAGGTATAATATGTAACGGTTACGATATGTTAGCTATGTAACTGCAACATTTAGCCGTTTTAGAACATTCACATTATGTGCGTATTACCATTGTTATACTCACATGGTTGTAACATTGTTATGTGACTGTTGCAAGTACTGGTTATGCAACTGCAATATTGCAACAGTTCATAACATATACATTACCTGAATATTACCAATATTACATTCACATTGTTATCAACCTAATATGTAACAGTTATAATATGTTGGTTATGTAACTGCAATATTATACCCATTCACAACGTTCACATAACCTGAATATTACCAATGTTATACTCACATTGTTGCACACATGTTATGAGACTGTTATATATTTTGGTAATGTAACCATGATGTTACCATGGTACGTTATATGTATATGACATACAGGTATCGAGTGAAACATTGCAGTGTTATTTCCATATTACATAACAGTTATACTACACAAGTGTAACATTGTGATATTAATTGTAACTTCCACGTTATATTGCCGTTACATGGCTGGTTTACTGGGTGTTGATTAAATTGAAACCGGATGTATTTTCTATTTGCTTTTGCGAGTGGAATCAGATAGTACGCGTCTTTGAGGTCTACAGTGGCCATAAAGCAATCAAGGCTCATAAGTCTTATTACGGTCTTCCATTTTGAAATGTTCAGCTACAATGAAGGTGTTGAACTCTTTTAACTTTATAATTTGTTTGTTTGACCCATCGGGTCAAACAAACCAGACCCATCAGACCCATTTGGTCTTAAGAAGATGTTCGAAATAACCTGATTTTTTGTCGGGTGGCATTAGGCTATAGCTCCTCTCTCGAGTAGTTCATCAATAAGTATGTAGATTTGCTGTTTTTCTGCGGGGCACCATTTCATTTCGGTAGGTATTTTGATTTGCCTGACTTTGTACACAAAAGGTATTTTATAACCTTTGATCCATGAGAGAATTTTCGGATCTGATGTTATGTTTTTCCAATTTTTGTGAAAGAACTAGAGTCTGCCGAACAGTTTACCTCCAGGAATCAATGGCGTCGATTCTGATAGTTGTGGTCTCTTCTGTTCTGGTTCTGGAATGGTTTTTGGTGGTATTGACGCGTGTGTGGTTTTTGCGTTGAATATTGTTTCGCAGTCGACTGTCTGATGAGACGAATATTTCTGCCCGCCTGGCGTTGTCGTCTGTATTTTCTGTTTTTGGTAGCGCGGCGGAAGATCGAAGTTTTTTTGAATTTTTTGGCGTCTGATATTTTGACGTCGGTTTCAGTTCATAGACTGAGCATTCCAGGTTTTTTGCTGGTTTGAGTCGCTCTTCCAAATCCTTACCGCACAACTACTCGTCGACTGTCGAAGCTTGTAACGCGTCTTTCACGGAAACCTTTCCTGGTGCTAGGACAAGGCTTTTCCTTACGGCTGTCTCCTTGCGTTGCGGGTCTGCTAGGAGTCTCGATGTGTCACTCAGGTATTCTATCATCATTAGATTGTCGGCATTATGGTTTCCCTTGATAGCTATCGATAAGGCCTTGCCCTGTGCGGAAAGACAAGCAACCATTTTTCCTTGTTTTGAGACGATGCGATGATCTCGTTTCAAAACTGCTTCTGTCGCTATTGCTTTCAGTTCAGGATTCAATTTTGGCGGCTCAATAAAGAGACAATTGTTCGTCGGAGGATACTTTTTTATGATCTCAGATTTTTCCTCCTACGGAAGACCTTGTTTGAAAATTTCTTCCCATCGTACTGATTTAGGTTTTGGGATTGTTGATCGTAAAATTCTGCCTGGTGCAATGCGTTTGCCCATAAATTCGAGAAAGTCTTCCGGTAAGCCGCCTGTCATCGAGGTCCATTGTAGCTGTTGCTTCGGTTTCTGGAATCGGATGCACGTCTTTATTGATTATGTTTGAGGTGTCATTGTTATTTTCCCGGAGGTCGGCATCCCATATGTCGCGCAGCGCTTGAACGTCGGTTTGTGACGTCGAAGGGTTACCTATATTAAGAGGTTACCCCCACTTGCGATTTTGATAAAATAGATTTTTTTATTGCATTTTTTGAAATATAAGTATCTGAGAATATGTTCTGAAAATTTCAAGTCGATCCGAACAAAATTGACTGAGATATGAGCGTTGAAAGAGAAGAATCCGTTGTGTAAGCGACCGGAAATTGAAACTTTAAACGCGTTTTTCTCAAAATGGCATTTCTGAAGTCGGTGACTAAGATTACTCGAACACTAATGAACCGATCTTCTTGAAATTTTGCAGGCTTATTTAATACATAAAAATGTAGTCTGTAATCGTTCGATTTTTTTTCGTTAAAATCGAACCATTAACTTTGACTGTCCGCCATTTTGTGAAAAATGAATATTTTTTAAAATCCTTCGATTAAAGACTTGTTTATACTTATATTTGACTAAAACCATCCGCATTTTTTTTCAGATGATCCACTTCGCCGCAATGTTGGTCACCGCAAACCGTGTATATAAAAACATTATTTCATTGACGGCCATTTGCCACTAAACAATGTAATATTTTTCAATAAAAAAATTAATGAAAGTTCTTCAAGATGTGTTCTTTAGGATGGTGTATTGATCGATTAAAAAAGTTTTGTAGTTTTCTTTTAAAAAATTCATGAAGAAGGCCTTTTTGCGCTACAAGTGGGGGTAACGCCTTAATCGAAGGAATTTTTCAAGCGATACATCACCTGTTGTATGATATTTGGTTTTTTTTTCAGCGACAGCTGTTTGTGCGTAAACCGTGTGACAACAAGTCTCGATTATTGTGAATCCTTGCTATTGCTACAGCTTTCTCGAATAGGTAGAGATCTAACGAGCGGCGTTATTCCGTTTTAATTTTTATTTGTGAAGTGCCTGAATTACAACTCCTCTGACAGGTAAGAGCCAGTCCAGAGTGCCTGCTTCGCTACAGCGAATAATCCTTGGTTGGTATGTGGATGTGTTTGTGGTTCCATTCTCATGGTGACAACGCGATTTGAAAATTTTCCTAGGCTGAGGATGAGAAAATTTTACTTACCGTTTCTCCTGATGTCTTCCGATCTGGGATTTTTAAATTCTGAATTATTTCCAAACGCATCGTGGTGACGACTTTTCTGACGTTCTAATCGTTGCAATCGTTTTTCCAGTTGATCTTCGTTATTTTGACGTTATTTTGACGAATAACGTGTTTACGCGGACGCATAAACAGGACACACACTCAAATACTTCAGATCAGATCATATAGCCTTGAAGCTTGTGGCTAAATCGGTATGAAGTAAGGGTACTACCAATTGATCATGAGGAAGAGGCGTGAAATACAATGAATTATATATTCATCTGTTTTTATACCAATCTTTATGAAAAAATCTCTAAAATTTACCGAGATATATGCCTTGATTTGACAAAGAAAAAAAAATTCTCTTCACTGTTCTATCGATATCTTTATGAAAGGTTATCTGTAAATAGAAAGTCACTAATGTATCTATATCTATACAAATGTAGCTATCGTTACGCGTAGCCGTTTTTTTTTATGGTCTTTTTTACAAAATGCCGACGATTTGGACATCTATTCTATTTTCAAGGCCCTTTTTGTATTCAAGCAGTCTTTTAAAAGAGTAATTATAAAAAAAATTAAATCGGCTACGTACACCCTTAGTCACTGTGATTACAAGAATATCAACAATGCAAAATTGAAAATCGGTTGATAAGTTTTTTAGTATACGCTGGGACACGGTCGAAAAAAGTAGTTTCGATAAAAACGCGTTCAAAGTTTTCGTTCTGTTTTTCTTGGTATAAAGTTGTTTTTTCTATAATATTGATACATTAAATTATCTAGTCCCGGGCGATATGACGGTTCTTCATCTTCATTATATTTCATAAAATAATAAGAGCCTGCGCTTCATATATTGTGAACGATGCCACCCTGTAGGGACTGAGGGCCCTAACCGGTCCCGCTTCCTGTTCTCAAAAAATGACGGTAACTCCGTCACTTTTCGGAATTGCGACTGCAAATTTTGCCAACATATTATTGAATATATGTCCTTTCAAGAATTATAGAAAGAAAAAAATATTTTTTTCAGATTTTTCTTGGGGAAGTGCTAAAGGGAGAAAACTATTAAGCAAGTTCTTGCACAGTGACTTCTTCCCTTAACTGACATTTCGTATGGAAAACTGTCAACTTTCCGCGGTAAAATTGCGCGCGAATTTTAAATTTAACACTTGAACATGCAGAAACTTTGCTATTTCTGGCAGTTCTAAAATCGTGACGTAACGCCAACCTGCCCCCAACGTAAGTAGACCGTAACGCCTGGCCGAATCCCATCCCCCTAAAATGCTTTACGTTATTTGCGTATGTCCCCTAACGGTACAACTTCAATGTTGAATATATTTGCTGCAAAAAATATCCGTTTTTTTATAAACATAGTTTTTGGAATATTTGAAGCAGATAATCACTTGGGGTCAATTTGACAGCATACGCACTTTTAAGATTGGTTAGAGGTCTACGCTGGAAGGCTTAACCGTTATTCTCGCTTACGAAGTTAGGCTACTGTGAACATGACGAACTCTCG